>JAUOZQ010001346.1:0-14332 GCA_030710315.1 Anomotaenia brevis | reverse complement strand
CCAAGAATAACTTGGAGCTCATTGATCTCCGGAACACCTTCGTCTCAAAAATCAAATTATTCGGGACAGCTTTGTTTTAATTGCCAATTGTATTGATTGCTCCATTGTAGGTTGTGCATCTAGTTTTATGATTTAATTAATGGGAAAATGATGTATTTCTACGTCAGCGTAAGTGTGCTTTCTATCTTTTGAAAACTAATTAATTTTGATATTATAGAACCCAAATCTTCTAGTTTCACGGCAATTAAAATGGGTTCTTGATAATTTTAACTGACTGTACTCAGGTCGTCTTAAAAATAACCTCAATTCGCGGCTGCTCACGGCCTTCAATAAGGCCCATTTAAGTCGGCAAGTCTTGTCAAACACTGATGAGTTATCGTTGTCGTCTCAACTGTTTCTTTGTACTGGTAGGTTAACATGATCTCAAGAGTTTGGATGAGGCAAAGGGAATGAGATTCCCCTTGAATAGTCGTATCAACTATTCCCGAGGGTTAATATTAGCTGTTGTAAATGCCTATCTGAAGAGGAGCCCACCAGATGAGATTATTTATTAGAGTACTGGCTAGAAACATGCTTGTGTGAAGAACGCACCCAAATATTGGCATGCGACGGCGATCACTGACTTGGTAGACCTGGCTTCGTGTCCGAGAAGCTGTCCAGAATCGAGCCGAGTAGGTGGAGGGCATGTGGTTCCAAGTCAGGGAAATATTTAATTGGACTCAAAGTTCCATTAAACATTTAAGTGCATGGTTTTAGAGGAGAATTTATGTCACTGAAAGAGAGTTAATTACAAGTATTTTCACAAGTAGTGGGACATTTTCAGAGACACTTCAGTAACAGTTCACATGAAAGGAATAAACGAATAACAACTTGTATGATGCATTTTAAGTTAAACTAAAAAGCGCATGGAAGGTTTAATAAACTGACGTGTCATGTAAAATGAACTATTTGTGGCTGTTTGATTTGAGCTGGGCGATGTCTATGAAGCAAATTATTTAAAAAGTTTACTTCCTCTGCATCAATAAAATTGGCTGTTTTCGTAATTTTTTTAGGTGGAAAATAGAAAAATTCTGATTACTCCTTCAAAGATTTTTCCTTCTTATTTGCATTTATGAGAAAGTTTTCTGGGTGTCAACTACGAAGTCTAGATCTGTGCAATATTTTGCATATAAACCTTACATTTATTAAAAAAAGACTTCATACAGTTTGGAAAAAAACATTGTTTTCCAATTTACCTACTTCTTTAAACGCAAAAAATTATACATTAGAAAAATAATTTGCCAAATTGTGATAAATATATTTACATTATAAATGTATTATAAATTATAAATTTAAAGGTTTATTTATAAGATGCACTAATTTTTAAATGTTTTATTCACTAATAAAAGCTGAAGCCCAAAGGCATTCCCCCCGGTATGGTGACATATTTTTCTTCATCTTCATTTTTCGAATGCCTTTAATAGGCCTTTATCTGCAATAGGTGTAAATTTTCAAACTGAATAATTGAAACGACATTGCGAAATACATCCAATCGAACTCACATTTTAAATGAACAATAAGTGAATTCTGCCCTGCGCCAGTTCGTTCCCTTCGTTTGCAAGTAAACGCTTAACCAGAGACAAATAAATTCTAAATATTTTTTTTGCATATTTAAAAAGAATGTGCTATTGGTAATTATTTTAAATATGCACTTAATTGGTTTTATGTTTTTGCATTACACTTAACACACTTTAGCTATCTATGCCACATCCTAAGTGCGAATAAATTTAGGCACCTAATCAAAACGAATTTTAACTTTATTTCATTCTTTTAATACTGACTGAATTAACTCGTTTTCAAAGTAACAAAAGTCACAGCATATTGGAAATCTAAATTAGTAAATGAATATTTTTTTCTAAGAAACAAATTCTCTACTATTTTTTTTATTTCATATGAATGCATTTTAAACTGTATCAAAAATTTGCGCACCTGGAAAGCATCTGCCTTGAGGTATATTTAAATAAATTTGAAACAGTAAACAAATTAAAAAAGTGGCACAACATTGCTATTTTTAAGTGTATCTTAGAAATATTGGAGAAATCATAGAAATGCTGTCTCGAATGCGCAAATCAATGCAAACTAAAATTTTTACAAAAAACATTTTATTACACTAGCATTAAGAAAATGCCTGCCATAACTTATATTATTCCTTTATTTGCTAACTTATTTTTCAAAATGCTTAAAAATCATTTTTAAGTGCAAATTGCTTTTTATTTCTACTCATTGTTTCAATTTTCTTTTATATTAAGTTCAGAATCATTTAGCAACTTGAATCTGAGCCAGTTCCTGCAATTTTGCAAAAATTTTCATAACTACTTAAAATTTAGTTGATCAATTTATCCTCAGGCTTTTGTGGCTTCCTATTTTCCAAATGGCCTTGTTCCTTTGTCGAAGCCCTGAACTCGTTGGATTAAAATAGGAATTCATCAATGATTTAAATTAAATTCAAATTGCCTATTTTAATGCAATATTGAAGAGCCAGGATTTCGAGATTTACCTTCGTAAAAAATCATCAACTCTTTGAATTTTCTCCATTTCAATAAAGATTGCAAAATCTTATTATAATTTCAACAGGATTACTACCAATCAGCAAAATGTTAAAAAGACTTATATATACTCAAAAAAGTCACGATTTAACTATTAATTTCACGTCATTGTTATTGAGGTTTTTTGCATTTTTTCAAAGGATTTTAAAACCAATTCATTAGATCCAGAAAATAATCAGGTATGAAATATTTTAAACTGAAGTCGTATTTGAAGTTCTAATACATTTAAAACCAGCAAGTTGAATTAAAAAGTCTATATCTCCACCCTACAAGCCAAATTGTGCTACCTTTCTAACCTAAACGATAAATATTTGCAATTTTGCAAAAACTGTATCATTTTCACAATATATACACCTTCATTTATCTTGTAAGCTCAAAATTGGGTATCATTCAATCGTAGCAAGTGCTTTGCAAAGAATACTATAAATTTGTGCAAATTAAAAAAACAAGTTGTACATTAAACTGGGTAAATGTGGAACACTGACGTATAGGCATAACTCTTAACGCTAACTTTTCAAAAATTGTAATTTACTAAATAAGCAGAATGTAAGTTCAGTCGGATTATGTGGTTATTTATCACCTAATTTAATATTAGAAACTCTTTAATTTGGAAAGCTTATATATAAACGTTCTGTTGTATGTGTTTTAAATTATGTCTGGAAAAATCAAGTGCACACCTTTACAGACAATTCCAAAAGCATAAATTTGAGTATTTTGCTATTGTTAAAACCGTTAAACGAAATTTGCAACCTACAATGCAAATTATCAATGCGATTGATAATTTAAACAAGTCTGCTTGAAAATATGGTTTTTAAATACCCAGATTCTAAACGAAAGATTATATCCTCAAGATGTGACAAATTAATATTCGAGTTACAACTGCTTACAGCTATCAATTCAAATTTAAAATTCCTTACAACAGCCTACTTATTTAAATTCTAATTAGTAGGTTTGCTAGATGTTAATTTAAACACTTGCGAGTATTTAAGTAATCATTTTTTTTAAAATTACCTCAGACATACTAATTTACAAAATGATTTTTAATAACGCGTACAAAAATAAATTGAAGCTGCTAAAATATCAAAATTTTGAGTTTCGGTTTCTCTAACTGGTGTCACTTGATGTGATTTGGTCTATGAAATTTTTTCTAAGAAATAAATATCGCTCTTAGAACTAAAAGAATAATTAAAACATCTTGAAACGCATTAATTTTAATATAAACCGCAAAATAAAACCACAGAGAAAAGTAAATAACTGAATAAATTTTGGGAATCATGGATTCAGAAAGCAGTCTCGAGGAGGACTCAGTTATGCGGAAATGAAACGTAATATTCAATAGATTTCAGCATTGCTAGTTAAGAAATAACGGGGTAGATATTCAATT
This sequence comes from Anomotaenia brevis, assembly GCA_030710315.1. NCBI lineage: Eukaryota > Metazoa > Platyhelminthes > Cestoda > Cyclophyllidea > Dilepididae > Anomotaenia > Anomotaenia brevis. Next base: position 10,363 of record JAUOZQ010001346.1, on the reverse strand, counting down.
GTATTTGTTCACCTTTCGTAAATCATTTCTTATTCATTTTCACTTACAAACCTACCTAGACGCTTTTGCGAAAATTAAAACCCTAACAGTAAAACCAAGAGAACAAAATCGGATTTCTTAAAAAATGGAGGTTAGAATAAAAATGAACAAAATAACGCAATCAGATTGGTTGTATACTTTCTTTGGAGTCGGGTTAAAGGCCACGCATTAATTAAATTTACGGTATATTCACCAATAGTACTTTTGCAAATGCAACACTAACCTTGCGTAATAAAGCTATCCACCAATTTGTATCAATCTGAGCAAAAACTTTCATAAAATATCTCTCTTTGCATCCTAGAGTGGCTTTCGTTAAGAGTGAAAAAAATATTTTGGGGCTATGCTAAGATTTTTTTAGCTATATTAATTATCTCCGGTAAAGTCGAGAGGTAATCATTACGATATTCAAAATTTAATCATTTTTGATATTGGTAATCGTGTTTGTGACTTCCTTTCTGACAGCGTTTGGTTTGGGTAAGAGAGGAAGTATTCTGTGACATTTATCTTTCCTTATTGCTTTGAAAGGCAAAAGTGTCAAGGGCTATTTCTTTAGAATTCCTTGACAGGAATATTAATATTACTTTTGTCGATAAACTTAATTGAGGATTAGCCATTTTTCCTTAATCGTGTTGAATTTTTAAAAATTCATGTCTATGCTTTAAAAAATTGTTTATTTGTAATGAGATAGTCACAATTTCTTCTTGTTTTATGGGTTGAAGACAATTTCATTTACCTGCCTGTAATAACTGTTTTGATAACCTCCGAGAAAGCTCTGAAACAATTATACAAATGCACAGTCGTTCACCTTTTTGAATATCATCAAAAACTTTTGATTAAAAAGTTATAACAAAATTGAATCTCTGAAGAAAGTTGTATCAAATAAGATAGCTCTAATTTCGTTTCGATTTTATTCTCCAAAAGTGGGAAAAATCACTCCTTTCTACGGTGATCCACCTTGGCTCAATTACAAAATGTGTGTTTATATAAATAATTTCCGCATTGAGCTACTGGTAACTGACATATTCGTGTGACTAAACTAAAAGCTATTTAACAAAAATATTTTTCACATTGGTAATTGTACAGATTAATTAACTAAACATAGAAATGAAGATACGCATGTAAATTTTCTGATTATTTTAGAGGCTATTTTCTATAGAAATAGTACTATTAACGATTTTCTGAAAGGTAAAATGCTTTTGAAATGCTCAACAGTTCTATTTTTAAAATATATTGTTCTACTTATTTCATAACAAAGAGAAATATATAACTATATATTGTTTACAACTTACTTTTTTTCAAAAAAACCACAAATCATTAGCAATGAATTCTGCAATACAAGAAATATATTGTAATCAAATCCACCTCTCTTTCAATGCTAATTCCAACAGTTCTATGATCTTGAAAGGGCCAGTTTTACGTTGGTTTGTGACTAGGATGAAAACAATTAGTGGGTTGATTTTTATGCAAACTACATATGGTTTTTGTCAAATTAAACTATTGGAATGGAGGCAAAGCCTAGGCCTTTTTTCATTAAACTCTGCTGAAAAAGCATTGAGTCTGGCAAATTCACTGAAAAGCTAGAGTTCCCTAAATAGTTTTCATTTGTAAAATTAATTTAATGAATTTTGCAATTAATCCACCTTGCCAATCAATTTTTCATGGTTCATTAAAACCTATCCTCCATAGTTTTGTTTAGCGATATCAAAATAAAAACTGCATAAAAAGTATTGAACGAGTGTTTTTATTCCATGCAAAATTTTTGTAAGATTTACCTATTTTTAGGTTTTAGAGAGGCTTGCCTTGAAGAGGAATCGTGGGGGTATGCTTAGACATGCTCTAATTTCTTGAATTATTTTTGACATCGTCGAGAAGTAAGTCTTGTGATATAAAATTGTTACCACAATCTCTTAAGTTATATCATTTATTTGTTTACATAAATGCTTTGCGAAAATCATTCCCTTTCTAGATATTAAAACATTTGTTTTGAAATAATGTTATTATCATTGGTTGCCCAAATTAGTTAAGAATTTCTAACTATGATTTTTCTAAAATAAGAGATTTTCTAATATTGACTTTGAAATCGTCTTAGAAAGTGCTATTTCAGTTATTCAAAATTATTATTATTACTCATAAACACAATTTATAATAGGATTAACTGTATGATATCGTGATAAACTCACCACCCGCGTTATTGGTGCTTTATTTTATAAAGTTTCCCTTAAATCTAACGATCTGCCAATCCCTTATTTATCACAAATTAAAGCCCTAATAAAAGTATTTTATGCACGCCTTAATATTTAATTGCAAGAAAAATGGTTTTTGTAGAGTGAGAGGAAACGAAATACTATATATATATATATACGTTTTGATTGGTCTTGCTATGGCTTCGGCGAAATTTGCAGTGTTTCATAGATATATATATATCCATTTAAATATATCTGAATATCCATTAAAATATTTTTTTCAAATTTATTCTATTCTTCAAATTAAAACGGTTAAATGAAATGTATTACCATGGAGCACTCACGACTTTTTCTTTATAAACATGTTTATTAAGTTTTCTTCACAAACGCAAAAAATAGTAATTTCATAATTTAAAAGGTTAAGATTTTTGTTAAGGTTTTGATTATTATTTAATCGCCATATAGTCTATAAGGAAGTTTAAATTTTTTAAACAGTTATGGAATAGTAACTATTTTTGCTTTTCGCTAATGTTAGTTAAATAATATTCTAATGTATTATTTCAGTCACAACATCATAAAATAAGGTATAATGTAATGACGCATTTTACTAGATAAAAAAATCGGTTTTAGGGATAAAATCAAAAATATATATATTGTGGCATAATTTTTTCACATAACTTCAATCAATGGTTTGTGTTAATAAGGGTAGAATTTTTCGCACACTAACACAATAATTGATAAATCAATTTCGTGTGTGCAAACACAATAAATTTTATTTTTTTTAAAATTTCAATCTCAAAAATCATTTTTAAAGTCAATAAAAACAAAAAGGTTTTCAAGCGATGACGTGATTATTTAGTTTGTACAAATCACCAATTTAGCAAGGTTGAATTGTATTAGCACCAAATACACTCTCTTTATCGATTTATACAGACACTTATACAAGTAGGGCTTACAAAATTTGTTTAGATTACAGGGATTATAAAAATAGAATCTGTACGACTGGAAGCACATTAAAGTATAAAAATTACTGAACATTAAGTAGTTCCTTAACTTTTGGAGGAATCGTGCAATGGCTGTACAGACAACGTTAAATCAATCAATCGATTTAGATTTCCATTGTGCTGCGTCTTTGGTTAGTTTAAAAACGAGTTATTTAATCAAAAATTTAGAATTTTTTGTCTTTGACTAAACGTTTACTTACGAACGAAAGGAAGGAACTGGCGCAGAACAGAATTCACTTTTCTTTCAAAAAAATGTGAGTTGGATTGGATGTACTACGCAATGCCTTTTCAATTATTCTGTCTAAAAATTTACACCTATTGCAGATAAAGACCGATTAAAAACATTCAAAAAATATGGATGAAGAAAAGTATATCACCATATCAGGAAGAATGCCTTTGGGCTTCAGATCGTACTTGAGTAATTAAAGTTTAATTAAACAAACCATAGCAGCTTTCACTAATGTAAGAAATATTTGAAAATTCGTGTATCTTAAAAAAACCTTTAAAAGACCATTAAAACTTACGTGAGCCGAAAAAATCGTAAAATAAAATAAAATCGGCACATGTTGCTCAATTTTTGCCAAAAATATCAGCATTGCTCGTAACATCATGCACTTCTCTAAGTGGCCATTATATGGAAGCTATAACATTATGAATTACATGATTTGATATTTAAGAAAGAGTAAGATTATTCAATTGTCACTGCATGAGTAAACTGAACATATCTGCTAAAAATCGATCAAGAAGTTACCTTTTAAATACTAGCTATATATATATCTTAAAACTAGAGATATCTGTATCAAACTACGTGAATATATTGGTAAAGATAATTTCTAGTAACAACTGTAAAATTTTAAGCATTGGTTGGTATTTCCATAAAAGCAAAAGCATTTGACACCTATCAAAGAGCATTATAGAAAACACATCGGGAGAGTTAAGGATGACATTTGGCATTCTTGTAATGGGTTATTAAATTGGTTAATTTTAAAAAGAGAGAAACATATTGATATAACAAACAGCTACCTAAGCAGATTTAAAATACATAATCTTATTTGCCTTAATACACCACTGCTGTTAATGGAAATTAGAATACCAAAACCTGAGTTTGTTTGAATAGAACTATTTAAATTTGTTGTGAGTTAAACCTCTCGAGCCATATCGAAATGCAATACTTTTTACAACCCTTTCAACTGAAAATAAGGACACACTATTGTTAAACTTGAGCTTAGGCAGTTGATTGTTCTTTAACAATGAACAAATGAATTTTTTAGAACTGTGTTAGCACTGTGCTATTTCAAGGCAAATCAGCAGACCTTGATCCGATAAAAAGTTAACCTACATCTCTGATAGTTATAAAAACATTGTAAAATTTGCGTCGAATAATTGTGCCCTTTTGCACACAAATTGATAACGTAGATGAGCACGTTGATTTCATCAATCTGTGAAAAAGCTCATTTCAGATAAATATAGCAGTTTAGTATAGCAGTTTTTAAAATTTGTGCAAAAACAAATCGAGGAGATTGAAGGTGCATATGAACGTGATTATTTTTAATTACATAAAAAAATAATCTTTTAATTGGCGGGAGCATGTAGTAAAAATGCAACCTTGGAAAAATTATCAATAAAAGCGATTTTTCCAAAACGTTTCACTTAATTCTGGTTGAAATCTAATAATTTCGACAAGAATCCTACTTAATAGTCCGGCTTTTGATAAAATGTTTATTTTCTTTCACCGAATTATATATCTTTAAAAAATGTACAAATCAATGAATTTACTGAATTTTTAATTTAAAAAATCCTAATTTTGCATCAAACTAATTAAGTACATTTTCAATTTTTTTAATAATCGATAAACTATGTAGTAATAACAATAATAAAAGCGTTCTGAAATTCCTATTTGATATCAAAATTCTAATTTTATTGACAACTTTTTTTCAAATTCAGAAAAAGACATTTCTTAAGCTTATATAATTATGGAATTCATATTAGCTTTAAAAAAATGCAAATGAAAAATCTGTCAAAATTAAAATTACATTCGTAAAATATGTTGGTTTTTCTGTTTTGAAAATTTAGCATTTACCTTTGGCCTGCGTATACAAAAAGTGGACTTTGCTGAAAAGAGAACAAGAGGCAGCTCTCGTATCATTTTTAAACCATAAAAAAATTATCGTATTACAATTTTTTTGTAAAATCCAAAAGCTTTGTCGTAAAAATATTAGAGTGCTTTATCTTCTTCTCTATGATAACTTCGATAATACTTTTCAGGTTTCCTTAATCATCCCATCTATTGAAAATTCTACGTTAAATTTATATTTTTCCATGTTGACTGTTTTAAATAGTGCGAAACAATTTTTAAAAAAGGAAATATTTGTTGTAGTTATGAGTATGGTTTTAGTGAAGTTGAGGAGTTTGCCTTATAACGCAGAATATGGAAGTTTTGCAGGATTGAAGACTGTGGTTTCTTTAATTGATATTCAAAGTGAATTTCAAGAACAAAAATTGCATTTTCAAATCATTTTGTCTCTTTTAAAAACTCTTTTATTTTGAAGTGGACCTTTATAATTGCTTATGTTTCGGTTAACAATAACATTGCTTTAACTGAAGTTGAGAAGTGAGGCGTGTAAGACGAAATGAAAAGCGTTTCGAGGCATTGGTAACTGCCGTTTCGGTTTACTTTCTAGCACTTGGATTGGGTAAGTTCCGAAGTACTCACACGCCAAATAGGTCTTTGTAAAACATTTATTTTTTCAGTTTTAATTGCAAGCCGTACTACTTTTTTGTATACAATTGTGCAATACTGTTATAATTTAATAATGTAAGTACTTCATATTTAATAATATATTAATAATATTGTTGTAATATTAATAGAAAATAAATAATATATTAGTAGTACTGTTTGTTGCTATTTTAATTTTTCGCAGTCGAAAAGCAGGGAAAATTTTACATTAATTAAACAGGTATATCAGTCTAGTAGTATATGGGTGGGCATTATTTTTTCTCAATTATATAAAAAGATATCAGATCTGTTTACAATTTGACTCACTTCATTCGCTGGTAATACTTGAATCAAATTTGCGGTCTTTTGATTACGAAGAAAATCGCAGACACATTTTTAGGAGGAGGTTTGGGTAAAATAAGCCATGTCCGTTAAGTAAGTGATATTTGTTATTCAATTTAAGGCAATGCATATTCACTATTAGAAGTAAGTTAAAAAAGAATAAAATTGTCAAAATAATTAAACTAGAATCTGGTAAAATTCAACTCAGTAAATGTGCGTCTGTATACAATTTTAGAAATTTAAGGTTATAAATACAAAACCTTTCATCCAAAATTAGGACGTATCAATATTTAGGAGGTAGTTTTTATTGCAATGCTCACATTAAAATCAATAAAAATAACGTACTCTTTTTGTTTCTCATAGTTACAACTACATTGTTTTAAATTGCTTACAAAAACTTTTATTTATTGATATAGGTTTACCTCGTTTTTAACTGACAACCATGTGAGAAAGATGAAAAATTACTGGCTGGCAACACCTTGATTGAGGTATTCTCAACGTTTTCATAAGGTTCTCTTTTCTTTCAAAAATACCATACAGTTATCATAATTGATTTTGCACTTAAGTAAACTAGTATTATTAAAGTTAGTTTCATCTGCTACTTCGGTTGCATATTATGAAGACTTTAGTTAAATTTAAAGTAAAATGTAATAATTATTGTGGTTTTTATGATATAAATTGCAGAAAATTGCAAAAATAATATTGGTTTTCACTTAACATAGTCTAAACTCTTGCAGTATTTATGAAACTAGAGGAAGATCGCTGAATTTTACGTGGTAAATTTTATGCGCATAGACAATTCAGTCCTAATTTAATTGAAAATAAGGAAAAATATGTATGGAATATTTCTCGTATGGCTATTTGCTAAATTTGAAATATCAAAGACACGCTTTCTTGCTAACAATTTTTTTAACAATTTGACATTTGTTAACAAACCTAATATTTTTTATGATTTAGTTATGTAATTGAATAAGCCTACTTTTGGTGAATTTTATCAGTGTATATACTCAATCAGACCTTTGTATGACTTTTATGATTACATTCATTTAAAAAACGAAAAGATTTGTAACAATTCTGATAGCTGTCATTTTATATTTCGCACAATATTCCACATTTAAAGATTAAATACCATTTTTTTAAATTTACAACACCTACAAAAGTTTTATGAAGAACGATTTATAAATAGCAAAATATCAGAATAAAATATCTATGATAGTTAAATTGTTGTAGTTTCAATATATACACACTTTTCATATTCAAAAACAAGGCCTTGGATTACTTAGAAGTAATTTTTTAATGATAACCTCCCGCTTTGATTTTTGAAATAAGTTTTATAAGTGATCATTTATGATCTCAAAATATTGGGTTTTCTTTTTCATAGACGCCTTAAAAAGATTTCTCTAGTGTGGAAAACGTTTTCAGTGAAATTTCACCTGAAACGTAGCCATTACGAGAAACTGCTGATAACTGGGACTTGAACATCAAACGAGTTCTTCTTTCATCCGTTTCTGAACAGCTATTGCTTTATCTGTTTTCTATAAGGCATATATTAATATAAATATTAATATAAATATATAGTTATATTCTAATATTTATTTCTATTATTATATTATTATACAGAATATTATAATTCTATATTATTCTATTATTATAATATATATAAAAATATAATAATATAATTATTATATTATTATATAAAATATCATATATATTCACCAAATAATTGTTAATAATGGATGAATCTCGAAATAATGAGCGTTCTTCCACTGAACGAAGGCAATAAATACAATTCCTTCTCTAAAAATACTTCTTTCTGTGTTGGAAACACTATTTTTATAAAATTATTGTTTATTTTGATAGCTCTAACCTCGTGTGTTATTCAGCGCAATATGGTAATGTTTCGTAAACCTTTTCAATGTTTTATTTACTTCACATTTCCACTCATTTATGCTTCATTGCAGGTGTTATGTATAGGTGGGTGTCAATTGCCCTATATATAAAGCCTTGCAACAGCTTTTTGAAATACATTTAATCAAACTGAGAGTGTTTTTTTATAAGTGAATCCTGCACGCACAATCCCTTTTCCGATTTCGCGTAAGTAAATACATCTAATGAGAAAAAATCTAACTGTATTTTTAGTGAAGTTGCTATTGGTAAGCGTTTTTGCTTAATGTGGGGATAGCTATAAAACTCCTATAGATTTTACAAAAAAACTTAGTTCAAATTGCCGAAAAGTACGTAAGAATAAATTACAGATTTTAAATTGGAAGATTTTTATTTCTTTAAATTTTTTGATGCAGGTAAATCTAAATTAATTAATTTGTAATTTTTTCCTTTTTTATTAAAGAAGGCATTTACGCATTTTTAAACTGGAATTAAACTCGAGGCAACATAACAAATTTAAGCGATATTATGAAGCTTCATTTTAACAATAAATTTTACAACGCCATTTTACATAATAGGGATAGTAATCTAGGGACGTTAGGCCTATAAAAACGAGTTTTATCAAATTGAGTGCCAAAGACTGCTTGGGAAAATTGAAAGAGCGTTTTCATATAAACTGAACAACTGTTTGACAGAATGGTATAATAAGATAGAGTGCACACGCCGTAAGGCTGAGAAATAAAATTACAGTATATAAAAACCGTACGCTATATTTCATTACTTTGTTTAAAATATGGGCAAAAAAGATCATTAAATATTTAAAAAATACAGCATCTAGATCCATTGAAATCGCAGGGTTAGACACTGCCATTTCCTTAAAAACTGACCATTTGTCAACATAGGAGACTTTCATAAGAGACTTCTGCATTCTTATGTATTACACATTGGAAGAACTAGGTTACAAACGCATTTTCTTATTTTAAAAACTACTCTCTGTTATTTTGGCTAAAAATCTATGAAGACAGGAGAATCGGTTGCTTTTGTTGATAAATTTAGCGTTTTGAAAAAATGCAATACCTTAATTTACATATTGGTCTGCGAATACTTCATTCAGAAATGTATGGTAATAAATTGTTTTTTATCTTAAAAAAAGATTTATCCCTTTTTACAAATCACAAGATATGGTTGAATAGCACCGAACTTTATTAATAATTTAAACGATTGTTTTTCACATACACGTTTAATGAAGTATGTTTGGGTAAAATAAGTCATGTCTGTTAAGTCTGTGAAATCCGTTATTTAATTTTAGGCATTGCAAAATCACTATTAAAATTTAATTAAAAAATGGCAAATTTCAAATCAGTAAGTGTATGACCTATACACTTAACAAGTAATTTTATTTAATAAGAATGCAAAATCCTATAGGGAGTATTTGGGTTTAAAAAATCAACTCTCTAACAAATAGAATTGTAGTAGTGATCATTTTTACATTCAGTTCTAAGGACCTAATGTGACTCTTATCTATTGAATGAAATTTATCGGTGGCTTTACAATTAACATACCTTTAAATATGATTTTCGATTTCCTAGTAGCAGCACCAACTTTAGGACTTACTCACATATTTCCATTTAGTGCAGCGAAAGAATGCGTTCCAAAATCTTAATAGGCCTAAAAATCACCACGTATTTTTGAAATGGAATGCTTTTTCCGTTATATTATTCACCAACAACTTCAAGCATAGAATTTGGTTCCTAACCGATCGGTTTTTTAATACATTACTTTTTATGATTAAATAGCATAGCAAATGTGTTACTGAGAAGGCAGTTTGAACATTTTTGAGAACGTTCAAAATGCTGTTGTCAACTGGTGTTAAATTAAAACGTTGTAGAAAAACTCGTTAATAAATTTGTCAGTGCTGTTTGGTTTAATACCACTTTGTCTTTCTTTGGTTTCTTAATTTCTGCAAGATATTTTGCAAATTTTTGGAGCGATTCGCCAAGGTTTTTCGCATCAGCGTCATAAAGAAGCTGTTAGTCATATTTTTGGACCTTTTTTAATTTAGCAATTGGCTAATATTAACTATTGTTGATAAAATTAATAAAGACAAAATTTAATTTATGGATACATTATTTATATTTAAGAAATCCGATATTACTCGCGTAATTGATAAGGATGAACCCCATTGTAATGAGCGT
>JAUOZQ010001345.1:0-14355 GCA_030710315.1 Anomotaenia brevis | reverse complement strand
TCTTTAAGGAGAAACAAATTGGCGAGAATGGAGGATAGCAGAGCAAATTAGGTCAACTCCAGATTTGAGATGGTTTTGAGGCAGTTCATGAGGCACCCGCTTTCAGTGTTATAGAAATTATAATTTTTTAATTAACCATGATGGAAGTTAATGTTTGAACTTAGTCTAATCCCAGATTCCAACTCTACCAATAAAGCAGGATGAGCGTCTTCAAAGGCTGCTGCTCCAAGAAGTAGCTTATCTTCAAATGCGACTGGGCCATGTTCGGTTTAATCTTCATCTCCTGAATTCCGTAAACCGTCCTTCTACATTTTCATAATTCCTAAGTAAACTGTGTGAATGTCTCTAGCCTCCTCCTCGGCTGCTGAGTTTCTTTTCACGAAGCAATTCAGCATTAGAGCCTTAAATGATTCTTGGCAATTTCCAAATTGTAATTCTATTGCACTATTAAAGTGAAATCTGATCAGCTAAAGTGCAACTATAGTTAAGGAAAAATATTCAGCTTTTAAATAAATTATTATATATTGGTCAAAATTCAGATGTTAAAACTTTGACAAAATTTTTGGCTAGAACTGATGTTTTTTGAGAAGATTTTTATAATCATATTTAATGGTTTCTGGAAAAAACCTTACGGATAATTTCATCAAGTTTATCCCTACTTTTGAGGGCTTCTATGGATAATACACCTAACCCATTTTTTATTCTCCGGCACAGACATGCAAAAGTGCACGAGGTATCGATAATGGAGTGCTGCTCTCAACAAAAAGCGTCACTTCGTGAATCTGCTACATTCCTGGCGTGTACTCTAAGTACCGAGGTAATGTTTTTGCAATTTCACATGACAATTTGGAGTTAATCTGTCTAGGATATCAAGTGGAGTCTTCATGGAAGACAGGAGGTGGGATGTCCATTCAGACGGTATTTTCGGCTATACCTTCAGTGGACAATTCGTGCAAGATCCTCTTCGCGATCATGGAGACTGTCATATCGTTTGTACTGCCAGTGATAAGAGCTTTTGAGAGAAGGTGCTTCGAAATGTACCAGATCTACTGAGGCATGTAGCTTCGTTAAATCTCTGGATGCACATAAGGTCATTAGCTACTTTTAACTCATATGGTTGAAGAGGAAAAAGGAATGTTGAGGTGTTAGGGGAGCAGTGATTCATAAACAGTCAATGCGGGCGTACATTCGGAGACAAACATATGGATTTTTACAGAACAGTGGAAAAACACTGAAAACCGAAATCCAACATTGATGCAATTACAGCCACAATCTCCCAAATTACTGATTCATACAAATGGTTGCACATGTGGCACTAGTGTTCGCTCGCCTCTCCTCCCAAAAGAGTAATAATGTTACTTACAGAAACTCATCATCTCTTAATACTGATGCACAGAACACGGTAAATGTGCTTCAAATTGCAAACATTTATTTACCTGGAATTTATTTCGAGAACATGTCGTTGGTATGCTTGAATAATTTTTTTTCGACATATGAATAAATGAACTACATTTTGAATCAAAGTTGCTAGCAAAGTGCCTTTAGTGCGACCTTTCATAATTTAAGCTCTTAGTTTCATATAAATGTGCGATCGAAATTTGTGCTGTAGCAATTGGAGTAATCCAGTATTGCGATTTTTGTCTTGACTGTGGAAATGATTGATTCTACCTTTATCATGGTGTTTGAAATCAATAAAGATTTCCCCTTCATTTCCTTACAGAGTTAGATCTTGCTAGAAGCGCCCTCAGAAGGGTGACTGGCTATATTTTTCAGAAGTTAAATTAATGTTGAAAGCCATCTTCGGTGTTATAAGTAGGGACCTCAAATATCCAGTGTACGTTGCTGCCAATTTCCAAGCCAAGTGGGAACATTCCTTCGCTAATAGTTAACATATGTCTGCTCTCAGCCGGATGAAGTATTTTCGGAGAGTACAGTCACATCTCTCTTAGTCTTTACCTCCAAGAAATCTTCTAGCAAAGAAAAAGAATCTTTCCTTTTTTATGGGTTACGTCAGACTAAAAAGCTAACTTTGACTATCAGTGAATTTTTTCCGAAGTTGGAAACCCGGTTGTTGTAACGTCAACTGTAAGTCGAAACCGTCTGCTCAGCTGAGTGAATAAAGCGAAATTGTCATTTTCCTTTAACAAAGAAAGAAAATTCTAAGTCATTAATGCAGTCTAAGTTGGATAGGCACAAATTGTTATATGAATCTTGCCTTATGCCAACGTGCAAAGAGATATTTTTGATATTTTTCATAAGGCATTCAACTTTCAACCACACGAATTTCAACGTACACTTAATTGCACTAGTTAACGCTTGAACCAAACAGATGATTCAAGTTACAGTAATTTATCTTTGGCAGCTGAAGCATTTTATAGCGCAAATTTGATTTATTAATATTAGCATTTGCCATTAGATGTGGTCCTTTCGTTACTCTATTTGAGTGAATGAAAAATTTAGTCCATTTGTAGGACGGATATGCTTGATGGACGAAGGATCGGAAGGATCTCCTGATCACATATGCTGAAATGAAATACGATTAAATATGCCGGATTGATCAGGTGGTATAACATTATCTGCTTTGATTCTTGAAATATAAGAAAATGTTTACAATAATAAGTAGAATTACAAAGATTAGGCAACTGTGGTTTGTAAGGGTCAGGTCATGTTTGCACACTGCAATCCTTTAAAACATGTTGATACAGTATTGGAAAACATTTTTGTAAACAGTGATTTCGTTCCTTTATTAATCTGAGGCAGGTTCTGTCCAGTTTTAATGTTCCTGCAGTGTGAAGCTAAGGTGGAGTTTCCGCAGGGACGGGTAGTAAGGGATTCATCCCTTATGAGGATCCCCTAAAGCCGAATGTGTGAGGTGGTCATTTTTGCCCTCCATCTAAACTGACCATTGGATGAAGGAGGATACGGTGTTTTACATGTGTCCGTTATAGCGAAATTGTACTGTAGGTGTTACGTTAAATTTTCAAGTTCGATAATGGTGCGGGTACTTGTGGCCTGACATTATCAAATGTGCGTCAACATCCACTTTAAAATAGGGTCCAGCACCGGTGTACACTCTTTTACCACACACACATGCATTTATCTTGGGCTACTGACTATTTAGGAAAAGAACCAAAGTATATCTAATCGCTGAAGCACCAACTTATCAACCCCTTAATTTCACTCAGAAAACCAGGTTCACGACTTCTGAGTAGATTTTTGGCATATTAACTTGACTAAACTAAAATTCACTCACAAATACTATTGATTATACTGCATTATGCTCAAAATTTGGCCTCCAGATTTGCCCTATGATATAACTGGGTTTTGTCAGTAATTACTCCTCTTTTAGTCATATTTTACAAAACTAGATGGCAGAGAAACAATCCAAACCAGTATCTGCATAGGAATACTTTTTCGTTTATGTGTTGAGGAAATAGAAGAAAATCGAAATGCCTTTCGGGACACCCGCATTACCGTCTTCTGCGTGATATGGCTAGGCTTCCAACCAACAGACTGGATGTTTACAAAATCGATCCGCAGTATGTTTTGATCAGCTTTCTCCAGACTCCATCGAGACTTTGAAGCACTGGAAACGGGAATTAAAAAGAGACTTTTCGCCTGAATATAAGATACGTAGAATTGCAATAGTCTCATTGAATGATAGCTCCTCGGCTTTTCTAAGAATAATACAATAATAATAATAATTAAGAATTAATAATAAAGAGTTCGTATGCTCTGTTATGACGACGCCGTAGAAGTAAACGAATCTTCGTCGATTCCGACATGTCCGAAGACTTTATGTCCATAGTGTCTGAGAACCGCTGTATTCATATCTGGAAATTGTCCAAAGATGGACCAAAAACGGGATCTGATCAAGGATTTTATCTGTAGTTCTCATTTGCTTATTTACTGCGTTACTTAGGGCCGCAAGAATCTCCTCAATTTTCTGCGTCGTTATAACTATGACGCCTTGCACTTTGTTGAAAAACTTTGGAGTTACGACGCGTCCCGTCTATTGTGGCCGTTATCAAACGTAACGCATATTAATCAGACCACTTTAGGTTGCATAGCACCTCCGTACTTTACATTTGTATCTTAGTTTCCATTAGCACAGCGAAAAAAGTTTTGTCATTAATTTCAAAATAGTCTCTTCAAACTCCATAGAAAAGAGTTTTCCTTAGAAACAGACCAAAGATGTTAGCTCAAAGAAGCGAGGATCTTATTTGTGAGAAAAACCTATTCAAGACATTAGATTTTGAATTATGGTTTATTTTACGTATCAATTTCAAATGCTTTCCTATTTAACTGCACATCTTGGGGATAGGAAAATTGCTCATAGAGATGAAAATGGTGATTCGTACTATCGCGAGCGATTTTATGTTTTGGCTCTTAGCTGGTTAACCTGTTCGCAACCATTTTGATTAAATATTTGCAAAGGCTCTCATTATTATCTCTTTAGTTTATAAGAAGAAGATGGATGCGCCCGATACTTCCTTCATACTACCATTACGTGAGCTGAACAGATTAGAAAACCAAACCTTGAAAGTGTGCTCACATTGCAGCAAATTCTTGCAAAACAAGTTACTTTCTCTGTTCCGTACCTCATAAAGTCTGTTGACAGTGACACTTTACAGTGAAAGACGCTGGAAAAACCGCAATCAACCCAATTTACGCTTTGCTCAGTCAATCTCTGCGTTATCTGAAAAGATCATCTTAAAGAAATGATCAGTTTACCCATCTTAGGCGAAGCAGGTATTGCAGTTTAAGATAAATGCCAATCGTAATTGCAACCTTTATTATATATGCTAAATATGATGTGCAATTCCAATAAAATGAAGATCTAAGGGCACTAGTTAATGGTTGTACATGTGGCACTAGTGTTCGCTCGCCACTCCTCCCCAAAAGAGTATTATTTTCACTTAAAGAAACTCATCATCTTTTAATACTGATGCACAGAACATGGGAAACTTGCTTGTAATTGTAAACAATCATTGACCTGGCATTTATTTCGAGAACATATCGTTGGTATGCTCGAATAAAACACTTTGGAGATATGCAGAAATAAACTCAATTTTGAATCAAAGTTGTTAGCAAAGTGCCTTTAGTGCAACCTTTCATAATTTAAGCTCTCAGTTTCATATAAATGTGCGATCGAAATCGGCACTGTAGCAATTGGAGCAATCCAGTATTGCGATTGTTGTCTTGACTATGGAAATGATAGATTCTACCTTTATTATGGTGTTTAAGATCACACGATTTTTCCCATACAGTTCCTTACAGGAAATTCCAAGCCAAGTGGGAACTTACTTTACTACTAGGTGACATATATCTGCTCTCAGCTGAATGAAGTCTTTTCGGAAATTGCAGTCACATCTCTCTTAGTCGTGAAAGCCATCAGAGGAACAGATGCATCAGATTATATTAAAATCAACCAACACTTCCTTAGTGGAAGCCCATGTTAAAATAGAGGTAATAGCAACTTGGCAGGCCAAAGATGCATAAATCTATGATAAGTGGGTCCTGAATGCGGCGTACAGCAAAAAATCATTTCAACATTGTTAATTTAAAATGAACCCACTACCACCAGCACAAAGACATGTTTTCGAAGCCAAAGCAATTATCAGGGATTTATCTCTTATGAGGACTCCCTGAATCAGAATGTGTAGAGTGGCCATTTAAAAGCTTGTTTGCTCCATTGACTGTTCTGCATCATTTGAGCCACCAGAACATTGAAAATTCCTTCTTGCAGGAAAATATGTGAACCACAGTGTAAAGCCACTTTCTTGAAAGTTCACGTAAACAGTGAACAAAAGTATATAAGGCCTCCAACCCAAAGACACTAACTTGCCCACTCACTCATAAGTTATAAATGACTAAAACACTCTTCCTTATTCTACTGGCTTTCGGCACAGCTTTTTCTGATTTTGGTAAATCCCTTTATTTCAGAAGTCCAATTCAGATTCAGTTATTATGGTAAACCATGGGGACACGAACATGGAAAATGCGGCACATATATAAAGGCTCTGGAATTACGTAAAGGATCCTGGGTTACAAAATGCTCACCCTTGACCACAGAATATGTTAATTTTGCTTGTAATATTTCAATGCCCCAAGTCTCGTTCCATTTTGTAAGTTCTTCTACATGCTGATTATATATTTCAGGAATTGAGGACAGCTTGCGGTCACACTTACTCAACGATAGTGAATATCCACAAATTGCTACTGCGAGCAGCATTCCATTTTAACAAAGCTAAAGTTAACCTCGTTCGTGTGGATGAGTGCACCAGCGATCTCGTCGTAGTGACAAACATTTACCCATTAAGAAGTGCTAAGGAGTTTATAAAAGCATTAAAAGACGGTTTAAATAGCTGTATTCCCATGTGTCAACGCAGCTTTTACCAGAGTGACCCACCCTATGAGTGTCAGGCTGGTATACCTTTCGAAAGCTCCTAATCAGCATAAAATTTTGCATGGTATTCTGCATCATCCACCGTCCACAGTTGCCTCATCACTTCTTTTTGGTATTCTTCTTAAGTAATTATCACCCCTGTCCTAATCTTGGGTTTGTTTCAGGGTAAATAAAGACAGTCTTATTAATTACATTGCCTTTTTGAATTTGTTTCCACATTTGACTTTGGAAAGGAGCACTATATAAGCAGTTACTAACACTCTGTACATTGAACGTCTTTGGGATTCATTTAGACTTCACTACCTGCAAAGATCGCAAATGCCAGCGGAAGAGTATTTTGCAGTGGCTGCATATAAATTCTCATTTATTTTACGCTCAGTGAGGAATAAGACAGAAACAGTTTGTATATTGCATTTATCAGACCAATTTTGCAAAAATTGTTCAGACTAATTTCGAGAAGTTGAATATTTCAGAAACTTCGTATGACTTTGGAACACCTAGATCGCATTTACTTATTTAAATTTAAGCATGCAAACAGGCAGAAATTCAGTTCTGGGAAGCTGAAATGAGGCTCTTTTGACCAAGTTCAATGTCCATGGATTTTCATTTTATTACTTCAATCGAATGTAGGTGACTGATGAACCGTCTATGTTGTCAGTTGATTCCCTATGGAGTTCGCATATTTTCGATATATTTTCATGTGAAATGGAAACCTTCATAAAAAGAGTATCCTCAATTTTGTCTACCAAAGAATTAACAAGTTTGAAGTATTTCGTTACTGATTATCTGGCTTACGTTCCAAGATGATATGGCATCGCTTTTATACTCTAAAACGGTGATATTCGTGCATTTTTAAATAGAGATCGTGAATAAAAATGGGATAAAGTCGTTTTTATTTTACTCAAGGCGTCGACGTGCAACATTGGTAGCTAAGATGACTGTCTTAAGTATCTGATCACCCGAATACCTAGAAACTGAATGTCACTTCCCTTTCTAATTCAATCTCCTGCCGGACTTTAGCTACGGGACTGACCTCTATAAGACACAGGCAGCCATTACATCCACCACCTACTTCCGACGTGGGTGTCATGCAAGTGTTGAGGGCAGAATGAGAGCAAATTTTCTCAAAACTAGCACACACTCGTCCCTTCCCCTTAAGGTTGACTAGGTGGTAGGCTGCAACATTCGCTCTCAGAAAACAGCTCTAAATGCAATGTTAGTGAAATATGGAAAACTATCCGATCCAACACGATCCAACTGTCAAGGAGAATTATTAGTCATTACTTTTGAACTAAACCTCTAAAATGAAACAAAAAATGAACTAGTGACGAGATTATCGTGCACTTGCTGATAGCTTATATACTAACTCCTTATTCAACCACATGAGGAATATAACAACTGAAATACTAGCAGGAATTGGAGTAAGCAAATACTATGTATTCATGCAAACCATGGTAATTTCTCTTCTAACTACCCTAGAAGACTCGAGTAACAGATATAACGTAACTTTCGACAATGGGCTTGTGCTGTAGTTCAAGTGTGAGAATGAACATCCCTGAGGCGGTCGAACAGGTTATGACTCCGAGGAGAGTACGGGAAACGTAATAATAGTAATAGTATGTAAAGTCATATTCCATAAGGGTATATAAATCGTGGCTGTAGAGGAAATGTACCATAGTACAACCGGAATGGATGCAATGGTAGGTCTACAGTTTTTGGGGGATTACCGAAATGCCACTTGGTGCAACGATGTTGGGGTCTCTATATCTGCCAAGGGAGGAGAGGGAGCTCGGATCACTACCTTGTAACTGCCTTAGTGGATGGAGTTGCGGGGTGCTGGGAGAGAGGAGCATGTGCATGGCATGTGCTCGGGCATGGCGTTGTGCAGAGTTGGCCATAGAGGCAGTGGCTGATAATATCCTCCGTTACCCGGACTGACTGATTATCAGGCGGTACTCTCGTCTAGAATGTTGTCCAATTTCATTCATATGCACTTAAATATCCACTTTAAGCCACCACTGCATACACATATCTATTAACGTTTGCATGAGCACATGCTGTTCCGTTGTTCGAAAGTTTACCATCAACGATGTCGCATGCACTTTCCAGAGGACTATTTGTTGTCTCATAGTATAGGTTGTAATACGCCTGGATCAATAAACAGAATTTGGGCCAGGTCCTGGTTAAGGGAGAGATGAAGGGTTCCTCTAGACTGAACCACTTTATGACTCTCAAGTTAATTTGTTGCTCCCAATTGGTAAATCACCATGCGATGACATGATGCCCTCTAGTTACTCCTTCTGCTGTTTTCTTTAGCAACTTTTGTAGTCAATTAAGCATATTTGAATATTTGATACAAGTTTTAATAAAGCTTTTGGAACCTACATTCTACTGGTAAATGTTTCACATAGTATTACATGCAGCAATTTTTAAATTTTCTAGGAAATTGATTTATCCCTTAGAGTTGTTTTACCATCTGACTTGAGTTAGCATACTACGTTGATCATATGGATTTTTTCGAGGCTAGAATTCCTCAAATACATTAATCTACTGGGAGGTTATAATGCAGAGGACGATATGACCTTTCATGCATACCACATGCAACCCTGCTTATGGGAATTTATCGATCTTAAAAATACTCACGCTGCATTTAAAGCAAATTGAGATTATTCATATTTAACTTAACAATATTTTAAGGTAATCTCGCAATCAAAACAGGTGGGTAGAATTTACTCCCTAATATATCAGTTTTGCTATCGAAACTAGTAAAGGAAAACAAGTTTTTTAGACAAAAATTTAACAAACTCTGCGATTCTGAAATTTGGGAACGTAACTAGTTAAAATTCTTCTCTCATCGCAAAAGTGAAACATTATAAAAATCTATAGTCTTCTAGTCATCACTGGCTAAGCGTCACATGAGGTATGCACTCCAGTGAAATGACCTCACGCTGACCTGACAATATCATCGCAACACTGAACATTACACCCGAATTCAATTTTTACTATGCACATTTAACCAAATCTAATAGTGGTAAGACGTCCTGTCTCAGCCTAATGAAACAGTTTCGGAGGGTTCAGTCACATCACTCTCTGTGTTTTGAAAACATTCTAGCAAAGATGACAAAACTCGCTTTGTTCCGTCCGAAGTTAAATCAGGCTTGAAAGCTATCGTCGATGGGTGAGTGGAGACGTTAATTATTCACTGTAATTTATCCCATTGCTCAAACTGTGTGAAGGTACGTTGACTACAAGTCGGAACCGGTCCACTCTCAGCAGTGCTATAGTCGGTTATGGTTCCTTCGAGGAAAGAGATTTTAAAGTCAAAAACACTTTTGGTTAAATAGTACCAATCTTCATTTGACGAATAGCCAATTTGTCGTTAAATCTTGACAATAGTCAACGTGGGTTGATTGAAATATTTGTGATTGTTTTTACGAGGCATTCAACATTCACCCAATTCAATTTAAGAGCACTCTTGTATCGACTAGTTTACGGTTGAACTGAGTGGATACTTCACGAGGTGGTGATTTACCAATGGCAGCTGAATCATTTTTAACGAAACCTTGATTTATTAATATCATCATTTTGTTTTTCCTTCTCTTTTGAATGGAAATGAATTATTCATAGGTACGAATAGTACTTTCTTCGTCCCAAAATGCTCTTGAGATATTTCCGCCCAACGGATTTCGGAGTTTCGCATTAATTTTTTTTGCGAATTACAGATAAGTACCAATGCAAGCATCATTTTGTTGTTTTTAGTTCTAAATTGTATGCAATATCTTAAAAAATATTTGAATTTTCTAACGCATTATTTCTTTATTGCAATTTACCATTCAAATCATCACATAAACCCTACCTAAGGCTAGGATTTTGCGACTGCGAGCATTTACAGTGGATTTCCTCAATGCAATTTCAAAGCATCTACTGTAATATGGTGGAGCTCCCGTTCTGTTGATAATGCTACCAGTAAAGGAGTTTGCATCTCTTCATAACTCGGAATGGGTTGCTCTATTTCCCCTAAAAGCCTATTTTTGTAGCCTTTGAAAAGAGAAAAGTGGTATTTTTTTAATGTTGCTTTAGAAAATCGACCATGCCGATGAAGTTTTTTCTCAAACTTATTAACTTACTCGAGTAGCAGACGTCTCCCATGCTCTTGTTTCAAATTACACTTTTATGAGTTCGAAATTATCATTTCGGCGGATTACGGTGGGGTGTTTTTCACAGGCTTCCAAATCCAAGATCCCACATTGATCCTTGCCGAGATAGAAAGTTAACTTGGATTCTCATTATACAAAATGTGACATCTGTTGACTCAGAAAGCTATTACACTAAGAGATTTTTATCTCTGTGCTTTCAATGTGTGAAAGATTACTTTAAAATAACACTATCCATTGTTAACAGATAAACACAACTAATTCAATTGATTGCTATATTATTTATATGAAAAAAGTTTAAAATAGAAAAGGATATATCGAAACTATTTAAGACTTTCTAGTAACTTTTTGTGACGAACTTACCACATTCCTCTTAATCGGTTTCCCACTCACAGTGAGGTTTTCTAATTTTGTAGAAGTTGGGCTAAGAATGTTAAGAAATTTCTTAAGAATAGATGATAATTCAAACATAGAGTGAGTGCTTTATTTTAACTACGGTAGGGTCCACCGAAGAAGACTGCGTAGCCACTTAGCTGATGGGTTTGTAACCGATAGATATTTCAACGCAATCATTGCCTTTTTCGAAACTGGAGAAGGGAACCGAAGTCTCGCACATACTTCACCTAATCAATCAAGAGTTAGTGTTGCAAGAGGCTAGCCCTTTGTATTTACTCTTAACACTATGCATCAATAGTGATGGTGTGCAAAATTTCTTTGTAAATACCTGCCATGGAATCACTAAATATGCAATTTTGAATAAAGTAAGCTGCTGAGGTTAGGCCCGGTATTCTCAGGTTTCTCACCTGCCTTGTTTTAAGGGTCTCTTCAGTAGGCGTTGAAGCAACGAGGGCCCAGAAATTGTGAAGCTCATCAAGTCTTATGTGAAGAAACCTAATTGAAAAAAGTGGATTTGTAATAGGAAAAAAGCATTACAATCACCTGTAGGGCACATCGCAATGTCTTCCCTTTCTGTTGTACTTCCGTTTTGTTTATAACGCAATGTTTACCGCCTGCTCCTTATTTTATGCTTATGATCTTGCATACAGGTAATTTACCATACGTATAAGCCCCGAATTCCTAAAAAAAGATCTCATGATTTATTAAATATACAGGGGAATAAGAAAATTCAAAATTTCCATTTACAGCACTACTTGCTAGACCCAATTTTAGTAACTTTTTGGTCATTTTTAAACCATTTAGGAAATCTTAAACCCACCAAGGGAGATTTGGATTCACCACTAGCCAAAAAGCAAGTAGTGCTATAAGTTCATCCATTCAGGTCGTTGAAATCTGCAATGTCCGTTCTTAAAAGGGAGAACAGGTAATGAAATCATAAATAGGATACCACGAAGAGGCAGGGACGAAAAGTAGTCATGGAACCCGAGGGCACAATCCATCTGAATTCTTACCAAGTAATGCAGAAAAAATCAGTACTCAAAACTAGGCCAGCAACTAGGGCTCTTGAACCTTCTTTGAGAGAGGAAAGGACCTCGCCTATTGAATGTAAAAGAGGTGAGATTTCATCTTGTTTGGAGAAATTTAACCACACATCACGTTATCTTCCCATCCTTGCTCCTTTAAAGTACCATTTATTTAGAATAATTTGGGCAGATCGTGTGGGCTTTCATAATACAACGAACTTCTCCTTTTCACCCGAGGTGCGGTCCATTGGATGAATTAATACAGGCAGCAGAGATTCATTAAGCCACACCAAGTTAGATGGTTAATTAGGATTAGGTGGGAGATTTCCTCAATGTGTATTCCTATTGTCCGTTTTGACGTCCAATCCCATGCCTCTTCTACTACCCAGATCGCGCGCCTAATATTTATACCTTGCCTTAGCAAGCAACTCTAGAAATCAAAACACAAACTGGATATAAATATGCTACGAAATGGAACATCGAGTCATAATCACACAGCAAAATCGATATAGCTACCTGTTAGGCGACAGTGATTGAAAATTCCCGCAAATTCGTCGCGCTCATTCAGTGTGAATCTCGAGGTTCAATAAGTAACTGCTGTGGATGATGCAGATGGAAGTGTAGATATGGGCCACTGGAGAGTTATCGCAAAATCTTTTCTTAAAGGACTAGCAATTCCACAAAAATGAATCTGCATGTAGAGCGCCGGAGCAATGTTTGGATTTTTGCACGGACGCAGACCCCTCGATTAATATGGGACTATTACAAGTGAAAAGAGACCGGTTAGTTAGAAAAAATACAATGTGAACGGTTATGAATGCAAGAGAGCCAACATCGAAACGTAAACGAAGTGCCGTAAAAATAACTTTTTATTTGAATTTCGAATGACCGATTACTTGTTTGGCCTAACAATTAAATTGAATAAAGAGTCATTATTTTTATGAATTATTTCAGTCATTCAAGTCTCCCACCTTCTAACTTTCCATAGCAACACACGACATCGGCTAAAAGAAATATTGTGAATGATTCGTTGTGTGTTGAGGAAGCAAACTCACCTCGAGAATACCACACGGACATAGTAACATTCATCCTCAATGGCTATTTTAAGGCTTGATAAAGGTTAACACGTGCAACTTCCGTGAATTTGTTTCAGAAAATTCATTTGCCTATCTGATTTTGGAAGCAGGTTTGTAGTTACCTCCATGGTAGTAATACATGTATTCCGCTAAATTTATACTACTTGGTATATAATTAGAAAGTTTCATTCTAATATGCAAACAAATTATTAATCGGATTTTAAACAAATATAGGAACTCCTGGTGTTCCAAGATGTATTTAATGAATATTTTGTCACCTGCAGTGGATATTTAAGTGATTTAGAGTAGGGGATAGACCTTATTACACAGATTCGTTTATTATTCACACGAGGGCTTGTTATGTGACTCAGATTCATTTTTATGAAATGGAAATTGGCCCTATTTCGGTTTCGATTTATTAACTTGTCGCTTCGGATGTGTTCTGCTCTACTGCTTCCACAAAAGGCATTTCTTCTACCCTATAAACCTTTTTAAATCCAAACTTTACATCCCTAAACAAAACATTGTAATCCCTTGAAATGCTTGAAAAATTTCCACACATGGTGCAATCACTCCTTCAAACCTTGTTCACTTGGCGCGAAAATGTAAATGCTGATGGCCTATTTTATATGACTTTCCGATTGCTATTAAAAACAGTGTGGAAAATAGCGCTATCACTTCCTTCGTAAAAAGGAGGATAGGAATACGAATATAGCTAATGTCCTTTTAATGATATTATTTGGTTGTTTTTTAATGCTCCTTTATTTATTTTGGGCAAAGATGTACGGATGTGGTTTTTAAGTAAACAATATTAGCACCTAAAATATGTTCCATTAAGAACAAACTGGTCCTTCTTTATTTCTTGATAAAGTATTTATTTACGAAGATGAATTTCGTTTTGTAAATGCAAGACCGTTGTAAGGCAACTTTTACATATGAACTGTTTAGTTTTCACGGATTAGCACAAGTTGCTTTGTAAAAGACATAATGCGCAATTTTTTGCAATAGCAGAAGTAAAAATGGCATTCCTGATCTAGTAGAAAAAATGGAAAGAAATAGATAAGTAGTAAGTAGTAGAGTGAAGTATTTGAAATAACAAAGTATTTATAAATACTAATTTAGATTTGACCTTGAGAATTGTGCATATTATAAAATTTGCACAAGTGAAGTAAATAAATTTTAAATAAATGGGGGGGGGGAAATATTTTAAGGTCTGTTATTTTTCAAATTATTTCCTTGACAAAACACAAATAAAAATGGGTCTGTTTTGAAATAGAGTCTGTGTTGATTGTTAT
>JAUOZQ010001344.1:0-14371 GCA_030710315.1 Anomotaenia brevis | reverse complement strand
TCTAACTTAACTGTTTGTGCCATTGGATCTTTCTCTTCTTGTGAAAGTGAAATCTCCGCTTGAGCTGAATTTCGCAAATCATCTTCATTCAATCACGCATTCATATTCATAAACTGAAGAGGTGGTTCTTACCGCTTAGTTTATTTCGTGAACTCTGGGGTAATTTCATACATTCGGGGTTTTTAATCAAACAAATTTCTTTGTCTGTATAAATGCCTGAGAAACTATCATCTTCGCGAAACCCAAATCTAAGTAACCAGAACTCTTTTTTAGAAATAGCATAGACGATAAGCATTGTTAGAATAATCCGTCAAAACAGATGTTATTTTCATATTTATGCAATTTTCACTAATTACTTCTTCCATTTGATGCATTTTGTTTGGTCATATTTACACTCAAACCAATACGCAAACGCTATATTCAAACGAAACACCAATAGCCTTAATTACTTCAACTGTAATTTTTCCCTATTTTGACTCAACCATTTCACAACCGATGGCGATTCTCGAGGAAAGATAGCAAAGTAGTCAGTGTTTCAGTTGGACTTTCGTCTAACGTTTATTTATCGTAATTATAAAATGGATTTTGTAACCTCTTAAGTAAAGAAACATTTATATATATCCTTTATTAGTCAAATGCGTTGTTCTAATTGAAAGTAAAGTGTCTTAGAAAAAGTGATTAAAAACGAAACATTGTGATGAATTCCATTTTAGTTAAAATAAAAATGAAAATGTTGCTGCACGTGCTTTGATAAACCGTATTCAGAGACTGTTTGTAATGGCAGAGTTTGAAAATGCATCATGGCAATTTCTGCATGAGATTTCACATAATTCAATCGATTTTCTTGATTAAATCATCTTAACGTTTGAAACACTGACATTCGGTGATCACTTTATTGTTGACTTTGTCATTTCTAGAAAGGGAATATAAAAAATAAATTATAATATAGCAACTTATAGTAAACAAATAATCTACTTTACTAATGAGAAACTAATGGTCTTGGATTAGGACTCCTTATTCCATTCAAGGTAGCTGATATGAGCGAAGCCAAAAGGAAATGCTAATATGTTCCCTAGTTTGAACTTGATAATGCCTAGCGATTGGTACTAAAGCGGAATTAAACTTTTTACATCGTTATGCAGTTAGGAGGTTGTTTTCGGTCCGGTGCGCTTACTTTATGGGTGCCGCAGACCACTTTGAGCTTTAATGATACTTGCAGTAATCCTTGAAAAATCCTAAGCACTATCTACACATTCTCATTAATGATAAACTGGTATCACCGAGGATTCATGAAGTTGCTTAAATTGGAATGTCTGATTTTAGGAATATAGAAATTATCTTCACACTTTTGTGAACTAGCTCGATGTGTCATTTCAGATTGCCTTTGTATGCGAAAACTGCCTCGCACAGATTGCATTTAAAGTGTTTCATTTTTGCAAATGCAAGCGTATAATAGAAGCACATTAATATATATAGAATGTTAATTTTATTTAATTAAAAGTTGTTAGCCTGGGATGGAGACGCCAACGTGCACGTGCTACTTTGCTGAGACAAGTTCGGGAACTGTTTCCCTATTTTGTGACGAAGTTCATCGTATTCTCCTATAGCCACTACTTGCAAACCAAATCAAACTATTAATTTATTCGTTATTTTTGTGATTTTTTCGGAGTTTGCTGTCATATAAAATAGTACAAGACTTTGGAAACTTACTATTGTGAATGGCCTTAGCATGGTAACTCAAGTTTGCCTTACACCTGAACGTTGTTCCGCACATCTCGCATTTTTACAACTTTAGTCCTACATAAAGTAACGCAATCACTACTTTTCAATCCCTAAATTGCCAGTGAAATGGGTTGGCGTTAAGTATTTGTAAGAAAATCTGCCATATACTAATCTTAACTAACATTTGTAATTAGATGGGCGATATTAAATGCTGTTTCCAACCATCAAGTGGCGTTTGAAGGCAAGTGAATTTGTTGATGATTATTAAGTTACTATTACCTTGAAGACGGGATACCAAATTTTTATTCTTCAGAAATCTCATATTCGTTAAGTTTCTTTTAGCTGCTTGCTGATTAAACTCCCTTATTTTGCAGCGACTAAGGTGAGACCGTGTAAACATGGCGTAGCAGGAATGCCAATTTGAAATGCCGAGTAAGATATGCATATACATTTATGCCTTGTGAACTTTCGACCACACTGGTCCCATAGAAGCATTCACTTTTCTGCAAATACCAAGAGCAGCGTTCATCTGTTTAAACGTGTAGTAAAATTCCAACATGAACTTTAAATTATCACAATTCATTTTGATTCGTAACCAATGGACAAAAATAATTCAATTTACGGTAAAAAAGCAAACTTGAACTCCTTGTCCCAATGGCTCATAGGATAATCATCGCAAGTAACTTCTAAATGTTAAACGCCGAAATTCGCGTTTAATTTTTCAAGCCAACATTCTGATTGTGTGACCTAAATTTAATAGCAATCGGGTTCTTCGACCTCATGTCACAACAAATCAACTAACTCGCATATGTTGTTGATTTCTAATCCGGAAATGAGATGAGAAGAATAGAGTCGGTGTGTGAATTAAAGTCGTAAAATATGATTGAACACTTCCAATTAGCACTATTGGGCAGAAATCTTCTGTTCTATGGTTTTTGCTCTCCATTTCGTCTTAACCTATTAATTCGTCAGGACACACTCTGCCTCTAAATCACTAACTCCATTAATCATAAATAGATTGCATGCAATTGGCAGTTGCTGATCACTTAGTTAGATCAACCTAAACTCGTCACAAGGTTACCCACCTCCCAAATTAACACTCTGGTACACATGTCTTTTCTACTTTCTATTTGAAAGGGTCCCAATATTTTGTTACTTCATGGAAGTCATCAGACCATGTTTCCAATAATTTGACCTATTTTAATAATTTGTATCCACTGTAGGGCTGTAACACTAACCAGCCCATATTATGTGAAAGGAATTCTTCGTTAATGTATCTCTCATCATCCATTTCCTAGGGGAATGGCACCTAGGACGAAAGCTGTCGTGGTGTTTTCGCCATCTGTCAACTCTCTGACCTATCCCACCAGACTGCATATCAATGATCGGTTAGTTTATATCGAAGATGTCTGCCTTCAATCCAGTGTCATGAATAAGGAGGCATTTCATGTGCTTTGATTCTCTCCAAAACAAATAAGCTACCAAAGATAGGATGAAGAGTCCGGATATGGTGAATGTATTTTTAGGCTGCAAAAATATGCTTCGATCGTAGCATTCATTGGTAAACAGCTGGCTCATTAGAATGTCGAGTCAATGAATAATGTCGATAGTGTTTTTATCAAAAAAGGATGAAATTTAGTAACTGCATTTATCTGGTTACCAGTTTCTTTTAGTTTCAAATTCGAAAAATGAACGGTCACACACCCATCGATGGAAATGATTTTCCCATGTCATTAATTTAGAAGCACAATTTCAGTGTCAAAAGTTCGAGACGGAATTATTAAATAGAAGAATAATTTCTTCTGTGAAATAAATGTTTGAAAATTTATAATTTGATGATGGCAACAATGTGAAAAACCTATCAGTTGTAGCCTAAAACTGTCAATTTTGTACTTTTCTTTGAAGATTTAAGTAAGCAATACCTAGATCAAAACGCTTTATTTCCCGTACGTATTCAGTGGGCACACTTTCATTTACCTGTTCGTTCAATAACTTTGACATAGCTTCTCGTATGCTCTGGGTTTATTGATGCTACTTCTCATTTAGTCTTTGTTGCTTTGAAGAAGAAGCAAATTGCTAAATTCAATGCTTTCGGCATTCAACTAACTTTACCTGTGACAAAACAATTGGTTAAAAATGAATTATTGACACACCCTCTTAAAAGATTTTAAAACGAATGACCCGAAAATAGCTGCATTTTGGAGCTTTTTTGTATAAATTTAAGAAACAATTGGTTAATATTGGCCTTTGACGCTGAAATTGAGGTAGAAGAGACTGATTAATGTCTAGTTACACGGTTTTCTTGCCAAAAACTTAATCCTCAGTATCCAGCTGCTTACTTTCGTTTGAAGCATTAGAAAAGTTTTCACTCCTTATTTTTTTTCCCCTCTGTGTAATTCAAGACTCATTTCAACTCCCCTTTCGAACTGAATTTGCGGTACTGTCACTGGCTATTGCTTCTTTCTCAACCATCTAAAGGAGTCCACGTTTCTTCTCCACTGGCTCAAAGTTAAGACGTCCGTACTTGAGCGTGTGTCGTGATTTAGCTTAAATGGAGGCTGTCAATGCATGCTTTGGCGTTGCATGCAATTAGGTTAGGAGGTGCCACCTGCTGGTCCGTGTGATGAGCCACTCAGGTCGCCCTAACTTCAAGGTCTGTGCTGATTCATCTAATAGGGACAAAGTCATTGCACATCTCTTCAAGTGCGTTTATTGTGCAGTTTGAACGATGATTACAAAATAAAACGTGTTTGCTACCATTACGCAAGCTTTATCTTCATTTCAGCACAACTTTAACTAACTGGCGTTTATATTTAATGCAGCAGTTTTTACCCTAATTTAATCAATACTTAGATTATGAATAATTATTACTACACCCGTCACACTGTGTCATGAATGCTTATGGGCTGATATTTATTCACCAACTAACCAACTTTGCTATAGTTCTTCTGGTACAAACTGAATCTCATTTAACTCAGTTTAGTGATTTTGATAGATTAATCTCAGTTCTACAACTCTATCGCATATGTAAGACTTATTCATTTGGCATCTTGCTTTGAAAGACTCATTCGAAAAGACTTACATGAAAAAAGCTGGACTCTGGAACTTTCTAATTTTAGCATCTGGTGAAAACGCAACGATTCCTGACTTCTCATATGTGGAAGAAATAGAAACTCTGAAAACCATTCAATTTTTAGACTTTAGTTTCCAGCCAATTACATTCGCTTGCAGAATGAAAATACCCACATTGTTCATGCTTGGGCTTTATCATGGTCTTGATAAACAAGCATAAGCTTTTTACCTCTCATATTTATTCGGCCGAGTGCAAGTTTAGTCTAGCTCTGAACACGCAGTCCAAATTGACTGCCTCCTTTTCCACTACTTTAACGGGATCAACTCTGCTTCTCCTCTGCCTCAATGCCAATACACGTGTAATAGCGAGGTAGAACACATTTAAAATTCCCAGTGGCTATAACAATGTTATTGATTTGACATATGTTAAGATTCGCAATGATCGCATTGTTATATAGACTTACTTGTTGTGATTTTAGCATTCGATCGAAAGATAAACTCGTTTGCAAGCTTTGTGACGTAACCTGAATGTAGCTAATAGCAAAGCTAAGGTATATCTCCAAGAATGATCATCTACGTCCTAATGAAAGAGATAGAAAAGAAGAAATGTGTGCCAGAGCGTTTATTAGAACCGAGCTCGTTAATATTTGAATGTGTTTGGTAGACTGGTAGACTCGTTCTAGTAAATTCTAAATTTTCAACTGTTTAATGTGCGAGAGGTTTGGAGGAGCATTGCGCAGAACGCCCCTGAAGTTCAAAATTCTGTCGAGGAATAGCCATCTGTTAACTAAAGAGGCATTCAAGTATTTGCTAACTCAAATCAGTTTTTTTCATTTATTGCTCTCGTCGTCCAATTGTTATAATTATCTGAAAATCAATGAGAATGCTCCTTTTAACGATTTTTGAAAATCACATAAAAATGCGAAAATTTAAGATTATCAACATCAATTTTTAATAAAATATGTTGTGAAATTCCTCGACAACCTCTTTCGAGTAAGTGGACATCGAAATTAACAGGTCCGTTCACAATGTCACGGACAGAATTTTATTTGACAATATTTAAGAATTTCAATTATAATTGTCGAAGCAAGAATCCCCTACACTACCTATTGAACCTTGTGTAAGAATGGTATCAGCTATCCAAGCCAATAATAATTTCAGATGTTTGACGAAATTTATGCCTGCTTACTCACTCAATCCATAACGGATTCGTAGAAGTTATTGCAGTTACTAGGCTACCAATCAGATGTTCAACGCGAAATTCTTGAACGAATTTGAGATCTTATAATAGGTGATCTTTCATAATATTGGCATTACAACATCACGTTCCTTACATAATATGACTAAACTGGGATGACCTTAGGTAAGTAAGTAAGTATCCAATCATCTTTTGCTGCTGAAGGTAGACTTTAATGTAAAAGGAAATTAGCAATACTTTTTTTAAAAAATGGATCTAGTGTATTGTCATATTTAAATCAAAGATTTACGGACAAGTGTTGTAATGTAAAATCTATTTATTTTAAAGGATGCTGTACCTATAAAATGGAGCATAGCATTAACTGTATGATGGGAGGCAATAAAACTGACAAAAGTTGGTTTAAAGAGGGATGAGATTAGTCTTCTATTAAATTTCTTAAAGTTATATGTGCAACATGCATTAAACAACTGCTAGGTCCTTTAACACGAATCATATAGCTCCTAATTTTATGAACAATACTAAAAAATGAAAACTAATGTAAGTAATCAATGCGCCAGCGTAAAAATGTGCTTGATCTTATACCTAATTGTAATCACTGGCTGACTCCTAATATGCTTGAATAAGAACGAACTCTGCTTTAGAGTTTAAATAAAGCCTACTCTACAGAACTTTAAGTACACTTAGTCCTGTTATGCAGATTTATGTTGAACTATCACTAAGTAACTTATTATATCACTATGTTTTCAATAAAAATACTTATTTTCGCCTTCAAAACTTTATTTTATTAACAACAAATTTAATGAAATTTTTTACCTAAAAGTATTTTTTAAAATATGAATTAAAACCAATACAACAGTCCTTTGCTATCAGTACTTCCTGTAAAGTAGTTATCACTTTAAAGCCTTCCAAATGCTTTCCAAGGAAGAGAAGACCGAAAAAGAACGTATTAACTTGTACTGGAAGAAAAGACTAGCACGTTACGAAGGCCGTCCTGCTTGCACGCCGTTGTACGAAGTTGTGTGCACTAATTGACGTGCCTGGGCACAAATTGTGACTAAGCGATCTGTGATTGGTTCGTTCGTGCCCCTTGACCTTACATCAGCGCAACGCGTAAGCACTACACCTGACCCAAATATCTTCAAGATAATTTTGATTAGTACTTATCTGTATTTAAGTTTTATGGAAAAAATTAAACGAAATATTCCATTTTTTGCTAATGTCAATATCCCATTGTATAAATTAATAAAATAAAAATATTTATTGAATATACTACATTAATAACGTGAGAATATGGAAATAACAAAGAATTATTTGAGGCACAATAATTTATGAGTTCACAAAACGAAACACGCTAGCAGCTGAAGTGGCCAGGAGCAATCACTCTCAGCTTATGGAGATAAATGTATGAATGAAGGCATTTGCAGAACACGGTGTGGAGATTTCACCCTCGACGATACGGATGGAACTGGATATCCAATTCAAACCGATAACTAGGTTCTTGAAGCAACCTTTGAAGATTCAAATCCTGCTTATCACCTGAGCTGGGATTGGCAGTTAAGCTTGGTTGAGACAATACTTCTGTGCATCGTCTTCATCTTTAAAAGTTTGAAAAGTTTGTACACATTGAAAATGGGTGCCTACCCATGAACTGTTTGAAAACATTCTCAAATCTTGAGTTGGTATCTGCTCTTTTGTCCATTTTTGACAACACCTTTCACCGTTTTGGATGGATTTCTGACTGGAAACTGGTGACGAATGCACATTCTATCTAGATATTAAGCATTGTAAGCAGTAGCAAGGGCGAGAAGCTATTGAAAGACGGCAGCCACAGCCAAGAAAGCAACTTCTGGTGGGATCGCGAAAGAATATCCCACTAAGATTTGTTATCTCATAAGATTAAAATCTATTCTCACCATTAGGGGTGGCGTTTTGATCGAACTTTGAAGAGAGAAAACCCGTATAACTACATCGTGAAAGATCTAAGGAATCGGTTGGTTTCGTGATAATTCCTCATCCACCATGCCCTTCCAACTTTGCGCCTTCTTTAGACTACCGTTTGTTTGACAGCTTGCAAGAACATTTAGCAGAAGAAGCAGATGTTGCAATAGAGCAGGGAAAGTTATAAATTGGCATCATGCTTGTATAAAGTGTTTTTGTGCCACCAAGAATTGTGGTAGACCAGGTTTTGTGCCAAGCATTTTTGCAAACAGATATTGGTAGTTGTACATGCAATGCAATTGTCAACTTATGACATGTTAAGAAGTGTCAGAACACATCAGTAGTGTTTTTGATCGCATC
Source organism: Anomotaenia brevis (assembly GCA_030710315.1). NCBI lineage: Eukaryota > Metazoa > Platyhelminthes > Cestoda > Cyclophyllidea > Dilepididae > Anomotaenia > Anomotaenia brevis. The sequence continues at coordinate 6,081 of JAUOZQ010001344.1, read as the reverse complement.
AAGAAATGTTCATGCACGTGTCTATATTTTAGGTATTTACGAAAGAAATAATAGCTTTGATAATGGAAAAGGTATTTTATATATATATAAGTTTGAAAGAAAAGCGAAACGTGTGCTACAAAGAGGACTAGAGTCTAAAATCGCTTCAGTTTTTAAAAAAGTAGACTGGGGCACCCTCGATTTAACAATTGAACAACAAAAAGATTGTCAAATAACAGTGGGAAGCGGGGCAATTTATCATGATCGCGATTTATGACTAAGCAAGCTTTTAGCTAAAACTGTGGGCTCCAAAGGCTTAGTCAACAAAATCCTCTCTAAATTGGAGAGCACTTTTGAAATGTAACTTTGACCTCTCAGTAACAATCGGAGTGCAGATAAATAGTCTATGAAAAGGCTTCCATCAACGTGGTCCCATCTTCGGTATCTTTCGTGTTCCAATCCCAAAGTTGTCTTAACTACGAGTACAACAGTTTTCTGGGATTCGAGGGGTGTAAGCTGAGGGATTCGATTGATAATCAAGAATTGAAGCTAGTGCATGCTTTGAGTAATAACCAAAAAGACAGCTAACTTCATCCTGAGCTCCTATTTCATCATGGATCAGCACATTCTTTGTGGACTGTGTAAGATTTATGATTGTGATAGAGTTGCGATTTGGCCTCATATCTTTCCCTTTTTCGCAGGCCGAAATAAATTCTTAAAATGATTTGCTCTTAACTAAATTCACACTGCCACCACTAGGGTCATAAATATCCCGACGGGCATAAATGTATTACATGATTGATGATTTGAGCCCTGACGAAAGACATAAAACAATGCTGAAAACTTTGTTATTGATGATACCTGAGAGAATATTATAGATTACAGTTGTTGTGTTGGGTTCGGTAGGCTTATTGATGTTATTATTAATAGGAGTATTTGCTATACAATGTTGTTAACATTAACATCATCTGTAGCTAGCTATGATTGCTGCCGATATTGCAAGAGTAGCAGTTTATAAGGAAAATTAATATTTCTGCGTACTAATTTTCGTTGTAATTAACAGATTGCAATGGGACTATCATTCACATTCATAACTGCACTTTTGCTTTGCTAAAGCAACAGGTTAAAATAAAGTCTGTGATAACCTCGCAATGGCATTTATGAACGTTCATATTTCAGATAACCATAGAATGTTTTTGAAATCCCCTTCTATTTATACAGCAACCTGTCCATAGAGACCAAGACCGAATATTCTTGACGAAGAGGCTTTTGTATTGGCTGTGTCATTGCTACAAATGCTGGAAATCGGTAGCATTAGGACAAGAACCACTTTACACCTATCTTGAGTGCAGGAATCCGATGCCGGTAATGAACAAAATTAAAACTAACGAGGACGACTGATTGATAGACGTGCAGTGTCTTCTGCAAACAGTTAATTTGTCACGCCACCACTAATCATGACGATTATTGTGGTAACTTTAAGGAAATGCTGAAACAGAAGCTGGCGAGATTCCTACCAGGCAGGAGAACAAACGAGCCACAGTGACAATGTGGTTGTGAGTCCCACATTTTCAAATGCAAGTGACATGTATGCACAGCGGAGGCGCGACCCTTGAACGTGACTTACTGCGGGCGTGATTGCTGGCGATGTAGGCCTACAATTGCCAGGAGTCACGTCTAGGATACACCCAAGCCACTGTGGCGGAATTGCGGGATCTGCAAGGGCTTTGTCCATACCTCTAGACCATGAATCCACGCTTTGTTGACTAGTATTACATTCGTGCTGCTACTGTTATGCGGTCCCACTAACAGAGGGAGAATATGAGACGTGTGCACCGGACTGTTCATTGGAAACGTGAGCGTGAGGAATGTGCTCGAGCTATGGGAACAAAGGACATGACTCACCCAGATTGGCGACGGGGTGTTGACTGTCTTGGTACCTCTTGCTGTCAGACTTTGACAATGTCCAGTATCTAGTTTCCGCGTCTGTCTATCTCACGCGAAGCTGAGCAGGTAATGAGTAAAGGGGGCGTAGTCAAGCCGCCTCTGACTACTCCATATTGGTCGCAAACTCATTGCGAATTAATGGACTTAACACGCGATCTAATTTCTAAATTATAATTTTTTGCTTTGGAGTCGAAATTCATTTGTTAGTTTCTCTTCCGAATTTGAGTTTGTAACATGAGCATTCAATGGTTTTTAGGTCCTTCCATCCTATGTGAATACACTCAGAGAGTTCTTTAAAAGCACCAGTCTGAGCTGAAGTTATTAAGCATGTGAATACTTGGTGATAATTAAATACTTATCCTTAACTTGAATTCCGTTTTCACATTCCTTAAAACTAAAACTTAGAGTCATTTTGATAAAACATTTACCTATCTACTGGTATTGTGCATGCTGTGAAGATAACGATAAGCTCCTTGCACAAAATAGTGCTTTTTTCTTTTATATGAAGCTTTTTGTCTCAACAACATTCATATTCTTTAAAGAAACACGTCAGGTTAAGATTATATGATCTTATATAAGAGTGTATGACAGAAGTAAGACTTGAGATTTAAGTAATATTTTCCTGATTAATATTTATTTCACAATAAATGAACCTGAGATAATGCTAGTCAACTTCACTGGACTTCCTAATTCATTTTTTTCCACTAACTAACGATGAAAATAAACGCAATAATTTTATTTAATTAAAAAGATAAAACAAGGAATGATTTAAAGGTCAACCATGCCTTCAAGCATTCAAACGAGACGCGATCTTTTAATTAATGTTCCTCTCTATTGCTTGCAGGTATGCGTCCACACTTCGCATTTGATTGCCACCATTGGTTCCTATCACTTTCACCAAATATGTACCACTGCACAGCAAGTAGGATTCTAAATTCACTTTCATTTTCAAAATGGGCGCTCAAGGAAAGGGAGTAAAAGAATTCCCTCGAATACGCTGGCAACGCATTTCTCTAGCTCTAGATTGAATGTGATTGAGATGGTTTGACCCACTTCAAAACCTTGAAAGAAGTGTTTCGAACGTGAAAGGAATCTCGCTTTGCTCTCCAGTTATCACCATCAAAGGGTGTTTTTATATAACTGTCATTGCCGTCTCTTGATAACTTAAAAATTCGTTCCGTGTGCAATTCGGCTATTGCTTTCCAAAAACTGCCGGAATCTTCAATCTTGTTAGACAGTGGAACCATGATAAATAGGGCCTGTCTAGACTCCGAAGATTGCCAAAAATGCTGGCTAACAGCAATGTGTGGCTGAGTTTTTCGCCCCTTCGATTTCACTGAGTGCCAACTTCATGGCAAAAGCTGTAGTATTGCATTCATGCGGAGAAAAACCCGAGTTCTGATGTTATACACTTCTAAACTATTTTCTGCAGACTTTTGAAGAAGTCGTTTGTGCGTGAGCTATTCAATAAGACATTGCTAAGTTTCTTCTGACTATCAAAGCCTCGTAGTCCCAGTCAATGGAACCTTGGTCTTCGGTGTATTGTGATGGCCGTCGGGAATCATTAAGATACAAGCTATGCTCTTCCAAGATGAATCGAGTTGTTTCCAGTGATCATGTGTTCCCTTTGAATTGCAAAGTTGTGGTAATTTGTTGATGAACACAATGTTCCAGAGCACCTTTCAACATCTGAAAACAATAATATATTGTAAAATTACGGAGCCATTCATTTTAATCTTACTTTTTGGAATGAATTTGTTATGCTAATTACGTTTTTTTAATTCAGAAAAACCGAATAGAAATACAATTATTCTTTAAATGTAGTTTTTTGTTCCTGGGTTCCATATTATTAATCTTGATCATTCCAAAAATTCCTTTGGAGTTAAATCACATGTTAAGAGGTCAAGCAAATACATGTTTCCAATCGAATATTAGAAGCTCATATATAAGGGTCTTTCATTAGTTATCTCTAATCTTGTCCACGAGATACCAGAAACACTATATTTGATGCGATCTCCAAGAAGTTGTTCATTAGCTTATATATTTAACTCTTGTATGCATCATTTATTGAAATAAAGAGTTGAATACGGCACAAAATAATGAAAACACCTTGAAAATTCAGCAACTATATTTTAATATAGTGTAGGTCCACTTACTGTGATAATCACAGCTCTTCTTCTCCGGGATAGCTGTTCATAAAAATTGTGAATTGTTTTCAAGGGCATTTTATCTCATTCTTTAATTGAAACCTTTCGGTTCTTTTGGAGACGACGGCGGAGGAGGCATAAATCGACTTCTTAATTGTTTCTCTCAAATCAACCATAAATATTTCTTAATGATGAGGTTGAATTGGTCTGGGAATTGTGGTGGAGATAAGAGAAGATCAACTACATTGGGATGTTTTTCCTCATACCGCCATTTTTTAACGATTCTAGCAGCTGTGTGAATAAAGTTGCATTATTATTTTGAAATACGGCGTTCCCCTCAGGAAACAGCTCTTAAACAACCAAATGGTAATGAACCTTGATGCCAGAAATTCCTAAATATGCTCGGCTGCTAATTCTTCCAAGAATGAGGGGAAATCATTAGCCCAGCGCCAGCCAGATATAGTACCCTATATCATCACTGTAGATCACACCCGCCATGTTTTACGACTAGAAGAAGGCAGCAGTCTTGAATAAATTCTTCTTTCTTCTGTCTCCAAAAGTACACTTAGCAGATAATAGAGCAAACTAAGATTATTCGTCAGGAAAAATCACATTTTTCCACCTCTCGAGGGTCCAGTTCTAGAAGTTTCTATGTTACCATCTTAAACACCTTGGCAGCTTTGTCGAATTTGAGAGCCAAGGTTTTCTGATTGTAACTTTTCCGTGGAATCTAACTCCAGCGTGCAGCTCTTGATGACCAGTTTTTGTGGGAACTGGGTTCTGCAAGGTGTTGATTGAGGAACTCTGCAGTGATTCTATGGTCTGTAGTCTTGCGGTCCCCTCTAAAAACTCGCTTCAGATTCTGACGTTCCTATCAAAGGACAACTTCGGCTTTCGATTGCACCTGTGCTTTGCTGAGGACGTAGTTTTCCTTCTCTGCTCCAAATGCAGCAGTCGCTACTTTTGAGACAGTTTGGGGAGAGACGGTAGTTTCTATTGCACTAGCGCCTGCCATACGATCACCAACAATATGGCCTCCTTGAAAGCCCGAGAGGTCGGCCATTTTCATAAGATTACAATCATTTGCGTGAGCCTGAGAAAATGTAATGATTAGACTGTCTAGACGGCTTAGTTGGTGACAGGCCTCCACATTTATATGAACAGTTTGGTACCCTTTCAATATGCTTTCCGATTTCTTGCCCCTATTTTGCGCATGATGCCCTTTACTTAGTTTGACCAATCAGTCTTTGTCTGATATCACGCCAGTAAGGAAATTTATTGAAAGTGAAATTATCCTTTTGCCTGTCAAATAGACTTAATAAACTGTTTCGCTGTTCAAGTTACCAATTGGAAAATATTAAGTAGTTCCAAATATTTCCTTCAAGGCTAGTAATACAGATATAAATACCTTCCCTATTTATTTTATTCAACTGGTCTTTTATTAACATTCTTACACCAACATAGAATGCTGAAATTACTGCTCTTTGATTGTCAATGTCATGAAACACGGATCCATCTACTCGGTCATTGCACAATTTTTATAAAGACCGCTTTGGTGAATAACGATTTTAATCAATCAAATTTGGCTGTCATCGATATCTTTCAACGGTGACAAGGGGGCGATGAAAATTTCCAATTTTCGTTATTTATGGGGTTGCTGATCTTCAAGTAAATGAAATTCGTCTTTAAACTACTTTTTTTCTGTGACTGGCTGAGCCAAAACCGACATTTTTAGGAGCGTGTTTTGTATGTTTATTAATGGGATCCCCTGGCCAGTAATTCATTTCATTATTGTTCAATCGAAAAAAACTGACATCTCATTTATTTCAAGGTATCAGTATTCATTTTCGAAAAGTGACTTCGTTTTGGAGTTCATAGCAATAAGGAAGATTATGGGAAATAATTATCTTTATATAAATATAATATAGAATAAAAATATAATATAATATGATAACATAATATAATAAAATATAATATAAATAAAAATGAAGCATTTTTCACTCGAAAT
>JAUOZQ010001343.1:0-14382 GCA_030710315.1 Anomotaenia brevis | reverse complement strand
GAAGGTGTAAATAGATGAAGTGTAAATGTAGTTATTTTATGAAAGTGTCCTTAGGTCATCAGCATCAAAGAATGATTAAATGGCAGGCAGTACCACTGGATTGTACCAGGATAGCAGCACATCAACCTTGTCGTAGGTTTGACAAAGCTTTATGCTTCAAAGGAGTGCAATTTTGTTTAAATCGGACTGGCGAATCGAAGTGACCCGAGGCCATGGCGTTCTATGGCTCGACCGCATACAATAAAACAAGAGTCCGATTTTGATTGGCTGCTGATGTCATCGATTTGAGGTGAAATACGCTCTTCATAAGAGCAAGGCGTCTCTCCACATTCTCGAGGTCATTTCTTCTTCTGCTCACCTAGAAGATAGACGTAATAAGTCCACGGAAATCAAGCTCACATTATTACTTTTTATTTGTATTATTTGCATTATTCCAATTATAATAATCTGCAGCTTATTGCTTTGTGCGTACCATCTGAATATGAAATAGCTTCATTGATTTGCTTTTAGAAACGCCAAATGGGTTAAATTTCTGAAGGAACGCCAGTGCATCTAGTGAATGACGATGCTCAGGCCACCAATGAAACGGCATTTAGACCACAAGTAAGATCCCTCTGCGAGACTCAGAGAATGTTCAAATGTCTCTCCACTGCCATTCACTGCAAATTGTTTCCCTTATAGACTCAGCTAGAAGGACAGTCTCGATTTATGTTCCCGGAGTTATTCCACAACCGCGTTCAAATTTTACTAATATCCCAGGAAGGCTATTCCGTCTTGTGCTACTACACGTCGTTCTCAACACCATTGTAAGTGCATTCAAGTTACTTAACTCAACTTCATGTTCAATTCTGAGCTGGTTGATATATCAATGTCCATGTTTCCTCCCTTCTCGCAATATTGCACCTTGAAGGTATTCGCAAGATATACATCACCATTCTCTCGCTTTAGCGTATCTACTTCACGAAGGCGATTTCGCATCCGGCTGTTATCTAAAATTGACTATTCACATTTTACTTCGGAACTTCTGTGCAACCATTTATTAAATCGTGTCCGACTGTAGATTCACTGGTCATGCTAGCTCGTAATAACTGTTTTTGTGTCCATTAATTGTCATCAGAGTAATTGCTTTGCTCATGATTGGGACTGGCAGCATTGTGCCACTCTTGTAGAAGACCGTGCAATGCTCTTCATATCCCATTCATTTTACCTTAGTGGATAATTCGTATTTTGCGTGCTCTTGAAAATGCCATAAGAATGTCAGGCATTGTTCTGATGTTGTTAGGTAAGTATTTAAAGTAACAAATATCCCTACGAATGTGGGACGATTCCTTTCCAGACAAAAAGTATTTAATCCGTTTCGGCAACCAACAATGTACGATGGGCTTAAGAATCGACTATGGTCCGATGCGAAAGTTGATTCAGAAACCATTTTTTTGCAAAAATGATTTAGGTGGTCTTAAGTGGCTCATAATCGGTTAGAACAGCAATCGATTTCATGTTCCTGGTTCTGCAGTATGGTTCGACTTATTTATTATAAATACTGATTTGAAATAAAAGAACATGAACTTTATGGCTTAGGGATGGCTATAACTAATAACTATGATTAGACACTAAGTGACTCATGCTTCCCATTTGACCCGAGCACGGATGCGTGAGTCAGGTGAACTCCATTAGTTGCTGTTGATGGAAAATTTAGTTTCATAAAGATAGAGGTACAAATTATTTAGACAAATTGAATTTTGGCGGTTATAATTTCAGGTCATCCTATAGGTGCTGCACAAATTTTCAGTAAAGCAATTGAAATATATAAGTTTAAGATTCAATCATCAATGCACATTTTCTCCCACCCATTATAAAATGGTTTTTTACTTTGAAACATCTTAGTTAATCAAGCTTCTTGATGGATATGATAACGTAACTATTCTGTTGCGATGAAGCATGAATTAGTAGCTGTTAAACAATAAAAACTTCTTACAAAATATGTGGCAAAAAAGCAAATAATGATTACATTTTAATAAATAAACAATTTTTAATAGTTGTTATCCACTGTCAAGACGTATCCAATATAAGTCGATAAACATATTGCAATTCATTTTTGTAGTTTTTTATACAACCTTATTCGCAACATACAAATCCATACCTAGTCAATGTAAAGTGGTGGTTATCAACAATTTTGCTCATATCAACTTATTAAGCTAGGAAAGAAACATTTTTAATTTCTATTTATTACTGTTTCTTGATTAAATTTCACCCATACTCAATGCAAGATAATTATTAAGCAATGCATTCTCTGTCATTTTAAGGTGCTGTCGCTTCAACTATTTGCTCTACCTCAGACGGACCTGTTAGTTCAATGAGATGAATGTTAGTTTCCTTCTCATGATCATATATAAAACATTGACTGAAGTGTTGGAAGATGGTGGCATAGAGCCTTATGGTAGGAGACAGGGTACACCTGGGGACTAGTCCTGGATTCCCAAACTTATCATGTCGAGTATGACTAAAGAAATGATGAAGTCCTCCAGGACAGTCCAAGCATCCTCACGATCAGCCACATCTTTGCTGCCATTCTGACCGAAAGCAATGCGTCGCTCACATTCACGTCAAACTTTCAATGACTAAATTGAGACGAGCAATGTCAGAAGGGAAAGACGTTCATCAAGGGAGTTTATGAGCTGAGAATCCAAGTATATTTCTTAAAAATGGCCTTCAATGTCATAGATCCAGAAAGCCATGCTATGATATCATCAACATAAACTGTGTTCAAGTGACCTCCCCTCAGTGCTATTAAATAAAAGCTAAACAGAAGAAAAACAGATCACGTTGACAAAAATTACCACTAGAAAAACCTCGAGAAAGCTTCTCTTTTCCAAAAGCCATTGACAGAGAAGAAAAAATCTGTATTAATAAATTTCTGACTATTTAAACTGGACACATTTTTGATATTTAATGGAATATATCAATGGTTTGGGGTTTCATTAGGTCAGCACTTTTACCGCAACTACTGTATAGCACGGAAAGATAGATTGTTTCGTAAAGAAGTTTGAAACCAATTTTGAAATTTTCTTCATAGAATTTCAGAGCAATCTAATATGTACGTACGAGGTATTGATGCCATCTAAGGTAATGCGATTAATAATATTACGTTCTGTCACTAGGATAGCAGGCCACCAGAAAACGGATGCGTAACGACTCAAAACATATATTCGTAGAAGCACAACGCGTCCTAAAAACAACAGAAACAACTATACATATTTTAAGTCAATAGCAATATCAAATAAATTATAGTTTGAAATGATAAGAAAATTCTAAATATAATTTTCTGGAGTTACAACACTCCTCTGTTAAGATTTCGCATACGTCTTTTCCTTTGGATCGACTCGAAGTTCCTGTGGTGCGTGTCGGACCCTTCCCGACCTTCGGATGGTTGGTGATTCTTCTAATTAAGAGTGACACGGGCCCGGGTTGGGTAAATTAAAGGTATTCAACGACAGGAACAAAGGTGGAGCGGAAATGGAGTCCTTGGGAATCTGGTGGCGTGGTCGCAGATGATTCTTGTGTCTTGCCCACGTTTCACCATCAGCATCCACCTCGTGAATTACCTTTTCTTTTCGATATTTGATTACAGCCATTGTCCAGCTATGGCCGTCCCGAAAATCTCGTGCATACACACGATCTCCAATGTTAACTCCACTTTTTAAAGCTCTTTTTGTCCGGGGAGCGCTTGTTTCAGGTAACAAAACCGAATGCGTAGTTCAAAGGCTTCGGCCCATGAGCATTTCCGCAGGAGATTTTCCCCAAGGGATGGAAGCAAGGTTTTTCGGTAAGCCAACAGGAAACATTGTAGAATCTCGTCAGTCGTCCCTTTTCCCTTTGCGTTGAAAAGAGCTTGTTTTAGGGTGTCGACAAAGCGTTCCGCTTGTTCATTTGATTGACAGCGATAAGGTTGTGGTATAAGTAAGTGCTCAATACATCTAGCTTTACAAAATTGTTCGAATTGAGCTGACACGAATTGTGTGCCATTGTCAGACACTATTGCTTCTGGAATTCCATGTGTCGCGAAGATTCGATCTAGCGAAGTCATGGTAGCGCTAGTAGTTGCCTACTTTAATGGACCGATCTCTAGCCACTTTGAGTGGGCATCAACAGCGATTAAATACCAAATAAATACTAAATGAGCCTGTGAAATCCAAATAGACGCGTGTCCATGGTGATTTGGTTGAAGGCCACGACGCCGGAGTTTCACGTTTAGGGTATTTCGCTGCCTTTTGGCATCTGCCATAATCCTTTACCATTTTCTCGATATCTTTATATGGACCTAACCAATAAACGTATTCGCGCGAGTGTGATTTTATTGGCGATATACCAGGGTGTCCAGAGTAGAACTGTCGAAGCATTGCCTGACGCAGTCTTAATGGAATGACGACTCTTTCTTCAAATGTTAAGCAAGTGTCTACTACTGATAAAAGATCATGTCGATGATACAACTCTGATAAGTCGCCTTGAGGTGGGATCTTTAGCCATCTAGAGCGGGTGAACTGTATTGCTTTTGTAAGAACCCTGTCCTCTGATGTGGCCATTTGTATATCCGTTAAGGTAAAAGGCGTATTTTCATTACAATTATTCGGAATTTAAGTCTACAGCCTTGAAACACCATGCGATATATTTTTGAACTGCCAACAGCTTTAGGAAGAAAAAAATAAATGGAAAACTTCTTATTTAATGTTAAGAACCAGTTTAACAAATTGGCCACTAACTGAGGCTCTTTAGTGAGTTTTACTTTGGACAAAATTTAAACACTTTGATTTTAACAAATGTGCAGATAATTAAGGTGTCTTTTTAACGCAGCTACCAAAATCCAGGGCTCAAATGGAAACACTGCTTCTCGTGCTTTTTTAATTTATAAGAGTCTTCTCAGATCACATAGCACACCAAACACATACTTGTACTTCTCAAGTTATTTTTTATTTTGTAGCCTAATTTTATTAAATGGTAAGATAATTTTGTTATCATCATTGCTCGCAGGCAACTTAAGACATATGTTTACTAACAATTCTAAAATGTAAAACCTATTTAACTACTGAAGTTTAGGATGCCAACCAGGACATGGTCATACTACGTCGTTGATATTATCTCTAAGACAAATAACGCTTGAAAGTAAACTTATGTATAGAGTGTAAAATTTGCACAGCATCCCCGATGCATGCGCTAGTCTCGAGGTCTGACGGTTTAAATAGTATTTGAAAAAGGGTGGCGAGTGAATGGAAAACGGATGGGGCTATGGACATGATATATGGAATGATGTTGTGACAAGTGTGGAATATCGTGTCTATTTTTTCCAAGCGAAATGCTTACTGTTAATCAAAATGTTGCATTTACGTTTGAATCTGATCCGATATCATCTGGTAGAGTGACTGAAAGATTGGCGAAATCTCACGGCAAAATAGTCTTCTAAGTGCATTGGAATCACTGGGAAGGACTTGAGAATCCCGTGTGTCAAATGATTCACTTAGATCAATTGCTGCTACAAGGGACGCTGTTGTTGCCATAAATTATATCGTTGAGCTGAACAAGGTAATTGAGATGAGGCCTATGTATACCAGCCAGGACTACTAGTGCAGCTGTGGAGTATAGGTGTATTATATTTTTCTGAGAAAATATTTATAAAATGAGGGTTGTGAATCTATAGATATTTAAAATTGGTGAACTACAGAGTAGATGAGGAATTTTTATCTCGATAATCAGAAGGATCAGTTATTCCGATAAGGTCGTGATTATTTACTGTATAGCTTTACTACACTTAAGTGTTTTTAAAAACAAATCAGCCATTAAGGGTAGACGTTAAGTACATTTCAGTGAACAAAAAAGGGTTATTTACCAAAGTGTTTACTGGACATTGCAATTTGTGCGCAACGGATTCACTGGTCAATAGATGGCCACAGATATTAAGGGTCGACGAACGCCATTGATGCATGGCTTGAGGAGATTGGGGGAGGCACGCAGGCTAACAGTTGGGACAGTGCGAATTGTACTGTAGTTAAGTTTTGCCGCCACAAGCTATATTATGTGGTGCATTTATGCCAAACACGTCGTTATAGTGGAAATCTCTGGAATCCGTTCTAGGATTTGCTGAACCAATGAATCTGAATTCACGCAAAAAATATTTTCCCACTATTCAAACCATTTTTTAAGAATAATGAATTATAGAGAAATTCAAAATATATAAATGAATAGTTGAAATATGTGAATCAAAATTCCTAAGTATCAAACGTACAGAGACTTATAAAAAGTGATCCGAACTCGATAAAATTAAAGTTTGTTTAGTTAAAATATGCCTAGTGTAGTCAAACCGTATATTGGAAAGGAAATAAAACACAAAAATTCTTATCAAATCACCGACTTTATTTTCGCAACATTCTGTCTCTTATATAGGGCTATTTTTCACTTCTATTGAAGTTTGTAATTACGGGAACTTTAAGGGTTTTTGTCTTTTTAGTTGCTGTTAATTAGCGGATTTTACGAGCTTGTTATTAATCTTCTTATATCATACTAACTATTGAATGTAACCATTGTATCATGTCATTTTTAGAATTTGTTTTTACAATTGGGATTTGTTGTCAAGTTCAAAGAAGAATTTGTCGATACTCAGAAAATCGTTTCTTTGGAAAATAGTAACCAAATCTTGCTTCCCTTGAAGCAAAATATGCTACCAAGATTGTGGATCTGTCTAAAAACCCTTTTTAAGAGAGCCTTTCAAATGCTTCAATAAATCTGACGACGAATTTAAATCTACAGCAAATGGTGGATTTCTTAAAAATCAACATAAGATATCAATTTTCATAATACATACATGTGCTTCCAAATTCACACGAATATAGTGATTCTCATGAGACTTTTATTTCGGGTAATTTGGTATATATAGTGTATTTACATACCAATATATCAAGTTCCAAGGCCGACAAAGCCGCAAAATTAGGATGCTTTGAATCAAATTAAACATAGACTAAACCTAGATGGCATGAAAGTTGACATATAGCTTCATTATTTTCAAATGATAAACTAGCAATTAACAATTGCGGGCCCAAAGATCTTCCTCTTTATAGTAATTATGACCTTCATCATACTTCGCATCATTACAAAAATGTATAACACAAGAAAATGCTTTTCCATGGAAGCAGATCAGTGCTTGCTTATGCATTTAACAAATGAAAGTATATTTGGCGCGCTTTTACGGTAATGCAATTGCCACCTTTAAACTTTGAAATATCTGCTTGCCATTCGGGGATTACTTACTTTCTGAGTAAATCGGATGAAAATAAGAATCAACCGTGGATGCGAACTTATCCTAAGCTCAGACCCAATTTTCTTCATGAATAATCGATTAACAGCAGTAACGCTAAATTGGCATATCCTCCAAAATATAGCTCAAGAAATTAATTTTTGGCCGTTTACAGAAATTCCGGTGGGAATTCTTTTATTCACGCATTAAATTGTTTTCGTTTTGAAAATTTTATGAGCAAACATTAAGTCAGAACCAAAGTTTTTCGGAATCCTGTCGCTGAATGCAGTTACAATGCTTACTGATTAATGTAGTATGTTTTTAGCCAGCAAACAAGTGGGAATTCGGCAACGAAGAGGAAGATAGCCTTTAACCAATTAACATTAAATTAAAAATATCTCATTTACCTTGTGTTTTACAGGAAAAGAGCAGTGTGGAAACGGAAACTTGACTGCTGTTGTCGTTTCACTTCATTTCAAAAGGTGAACCTATGCAATCGAAAATAAATAGTTATTTCTTTGATAAAAATGAAGATTTTTTATTCATTTTGATTCAAAAAGTCGCTTTTATATAACGATCTTTATGTTAATAATTTTTAAAAATAACGATTAAAAGATTTTGCATAATATATCTACAATCGTTTTTCTTTCATTGCTGGCGTTTATCAAGCCATTTTTTCAAACCTTCAGGTCACTTCTAAGTGGTGTTTGAATTTTTCTTTAATTAATTGACAGAAATTCAAAGAGTATTTGTCAAAACCAAATGGAACAGAACACTTAACAATAGATGTCCTTACACTAAAATATATTTTTAAAACCTAGGAAATCCAAGATACATAACCACTTCAAACATATTATTCGATTCTTTGGAAAAGCGTGTTGAATAACTCCGAATAAATCAAATCTGCAGTTCTTTTATTAAATCCTTTATTTCACTTACCCCACGAAAGAGATTATTATCCATGATGAGTCAAGGCTCTCCAGCTTTATTCGCAAATGCGATGGTTTTAAATAGACCAAATCATTAGATTCTTATTTAGAAGAACCTTATCGGATATATTGAGTAAATAGTTAATTTTCTTTGAAAGCAAAGTAAGACCATTTTATTCCCTTATTTTTCTTAGTCAAACCTCATTCAAAATCGTCTCCGGAAATAATCACAATGACACACTAAAGGAAAAAAATTGCTCTGCCATTTGACTTCTGTGATTTAAAATTTCATCCTTTCGAAGAATTGTTACCGTGAAACATTTTGAATTTACAGGTACCAAAAGACATGGTCGATGTGCTGCTATCCTGGTAAAAGCCACTGGTACTGCCTGGCATTTAATCATCCTTTGATGCTGATGACTCAACGACATTTTCATAAAACAACTAAATTTACTATTCGTTTAAGGACAGTTCATTTTGGTAATCCGATTGTTCGCTTCTACCAACAAATAAACACCAATGAAATAAAGGCAGGCCTTCTAGCAAAGAGCTTCGATAATGTATATAAAAGCCGTTCAATCTTAAGAGCTAGATTTGAACCCTAGGTTGCGATTTGTCATATCCGACAATTAATTAATTATTAGATTATTAAATGTGTAATATTATATTCCATTTTAATATTGTAATCAAAATAATATAATATTATGGTGTAAATATAGATATATATAATTCTTATGATTATAAATGAATTACTAAATAAAATTTTATAAAATAAATTCATGAAAAAAGGTTAAACATCCATTATCTTACCCACGCAGTGAAAGATCCGAAGATATACACCAAAAACACTGAAAAGTGTAATCGACGTACATAAACCACTTCATCTAACGAGCAGTCAACCAACATAATGAAAAAAATATATAAATGTATATGCGGGAATGGAATCGATGTATAAAGCGTATCTGTCTAACCGTCCAAAAATAGAATTACAAAACTGCTTGATTCCCATCCGGGTCAAATAGCTGGAATGACGAGGAGACTCGAAAGTGGTGACTTAGTTGCCACAGAAACTACCGTTAACTCGCAGAGGTCATTGCGTAGAAGCACATAGAGCTCTAACCATGCAGAATAAAGGGAGCTCTGATTGGCCAGTAATCCCATAACTCCCAGACACACCAACCGTCCAGTCATTCGTAACCAAGCACAACTACGAGCAACACCTATTGCACACTTCGCCCAACTTTTGTGAATTAAAATGTCCCAAAGACATCATCTACTCATTGTCTCCGCAATGCACATCAACAAGTAACAGAAGATAGCTCAAACCACACAGAATTTACTACAAGGATTCCCAATTATTAGACAATATCGTTTAGGAGAGACTGCTAACAAACCCAAAAGTGCTGATCAAATGTGGCCGCCTCTGAGTGCTCCTCAAAGTCCGTTCGTTGATCTGCACGAAACTGCTGAGTTGTGGAGCACCCCCGCAAACGCACAAATTGAGTGCTGGCCGCATGTCTTTCAACGACTGCCATCCTCGCCCCTTTATAACAACATGGATGTCACTAATCCAAACAATGCTATTCAACCGCCCGCGATGTCATCCGAGCAGTGGTTGGCGCCTGGTGGCATGGATAAGAAGGAAAATGGATGTGAAGTGGGAAGGAAGGTGAGGAAGAGGCGGCGGTGGCGACGGCAGTGGCAGCGATTTGTGCAGTGCCCATGCTCCCACCCGTACACTCTCGTCCTGTTTGTGTTGAAAACGCCCACACCCAAACATCGCCCTCGCTCTCGCTACCGACACAGTCGCAGCAGCAGGCATCGCTCCCGATAGCATCAGCAACAGCGATTGGAGGTGAGTGCAGCCGCAGTAGAAATCTGCGACGATCCACCAGCCAGCTGATAAAGAACGTGAAGAGGAAGGTGGGTGAGCTGAGGCGGTCAGTGAGTCGCGAGGGAAAGGCATTAAGACGCCGACACAGGTCACATAGTCGTGACTCCCGCACTCACGCAACAGACCCCAATGGGGAGGCGTCTTCTTCGACTCCGCCTTTGGCATCGTCGTCCTTGTCGAGGCCATCTACACCGTCCACTGACTCTAAATGGAGCGCGTTTGAGAAGGGAGCAATGGAATTGGAGTTTGTTGAGCCTTGTGTGGACGGCTCTTATCTGATCCAATTCAGACGCACCGATGCCTCGACGCCCTTGGGCATCTTCTTCACCTTCGAAAAGGAAGAGGCAGTCGGCGGTGGAGAAGAATTGTGCATCTGGGTTATAAATAAAAACTTACCATTGAATTTCAAAAGGGAATGTCAAAATTGCAAGGATGGTTTTAAACATCCCTTCCAAACCAATTGCCATTAGTTTCCGAATGATCCTAAAAGGCATTAAATAGGAAAATTGTTGCGTAAAACAACCAGTTGTATTTTATTTGTTTTATTTCGAAAATATTTACTATTATAATATAAGCATTACATAGAGCCCTTAAATAGATCTTCTTTTCCTGTTTAGATATGATAAAGAAAACTAAAAGTTGGAATCACACATAGTTTTAATATTTTTTCTTGAAAAATGAATCTGCACTGAGGCGTATTTTCAAATTCGCAAAAAAGTGAACATTCGTAAAGGTTTTGAAGGCCACTATTTTACAATAAAATTTAATATATCTTTAACTAATCAAAAGTTAAGGAAAAAACATTGAAATAACTTGTTGTCATGAACAAAAGCACATCTTTTCGCACAATACAAAATATGTACAAATCCAAATTTAAATACATATAGCATTTTGATATTAGTTTTCAGTGTCGTATTACCCATAGCCTTAAAGTATTCAGAGATATATAAACAGGGCTCAAATGTTTTTTGAAGGTCAGGTCTTTTAAAATTTGAATTGATGTGTTACTTATCGCCTATTTCCGGCCAAATTATCTAAAACAGCTTGATTTTCGTTTACTTTTTTTTCAAAAAATCAGTAGTAAATAACTCGAACTTCGCACTTATCGATAAATGCACAATTCCATTGAGACTTTTAATACATTTTTCTCTTCATTTAAATAAATAAGTGGACTTTCCGGAAGACTCAGAAATCCGTTGCATTTCGCATATTCAGGATGTTTAATTAGGAATTAATTGTTTCCTAAGCCTATTAAACCTTCAAAAGCGTATTTAGTTGACGAGGTTGGTCGAAAATGCTTCAAGTGTCATTTTATTTATGTTTAAGACAGTGTGATAAAGATGCAATTTAAGACTGCATTATTTCGGGATTTATTGCATCACTTAATGCGATTGTACAATTTTATAGCTTCATATAGTGCATAGCAATTGCGAATGAAATATGGTTCGACGGAGGAAATCGTTATTTATAATCTAACAGTGAGTGGCGCTTGTCAGTTTGGAATCACAATAACCCAGATCCAAATTACTCACTTCATCACAAGGTTTCTAATTTATAAATAATCAACATGCCAAAAAATACTTGTTTTATTGCTCTGGAATATCTATGGAATTCGCTAAAATGCAGAGGAAATATAAGGTTTAGTTTTCATGTATTCTGGATATAAGAGTTGACATACACCTTAAGCCGTCTTTACTAGGTGAATGTGATAAGCCAGATATTCCATCATGGTCTGTTTATTTAAATTTATTTCATCTAAATAGATTTTGGCCTAATGTTGAATGTAAAAATGCTGATTCATTGGGTCTCTAGTTTTCGGAGCAAAGTCAGAACTATTTGGCTTCTCAAATTTGAAATATTCCTTATTAAAATGGCTACTCAAACAAGCGTGGAATTTGATATTAAAGCTGTTTAGTGACTTCCAGTGCTTATCTAGGAGTATTTTAGGGAAACCAGTGTCCCATCTAAGACAGATTAACGAACCGAAACAGCACTTGTGTCAACTCCCCTTTCATGTTTCCCTCAGTCGATGTGAAAAAGGCAAAACGAACCTGCATATTAAAACAGATTCTAAAATATTTTGAAAGGGGATATTTTTGTTCATATTGATGAATTCAGGGATTAAAAATAGCAACACAGAGTTTGTTTTCTTGATTACTTAATATAAATTAAGTAGAAATTGAGGTATTTGGCTGTGAAAATCCCACGCTAAAAGCCATCGGTCTGAGTCTTTCTAGCTGCTGCGTATTTACATTGCCCACCACTTACCAATGCACAAATCAATCAGCGCAATGAATCCCTAGTATGCTCATTTAAATTAAGCCTATCCTAAAATGTTATTATTTGAAAGAGTAAAAAACATAAAATTAAGAGGTTTTTATCATCCAATTACCAAAGACCTTCGAGGAGCTTATTGAATTGTAATACTGATAAAATGTTATCACTATGTAAATTAATGCTTTGTACAATCAAATCAAACGCCACGACAAGTAAAAGGCAAGGGAAAACCTATTCTTTATTCACTGATTTCTGTCAAATAACTTGAATAAAATGCAGTACTCTTTGAATAGCTATTTTAGCTGAGTGTAACCGCATTGATAGGAAAAGGCATTAGTAAAATGTAAGCATGCCATTTTACCATTTTTGAATAGTTCGCAGCTCCTGCGCATTCAGTGATTAAATTAATTATTAATAAATTTTCCCAAGCTTTAGAGGTAGACAAACACCTTCACTTCTTCTTGCCTCTCTCAACAAAATGTCAGGAAACTCAACATAGCTGTCGATTGGCTGAAAAAAACGCACTTAGACCACCGTAGAATTCGACTAAGCGATAGTGAGGATAATCGCTGCATCTCTAAGTTCCTCCAGAGTCATTCAAAGGTCATTGCTTCCGTTTCGGTGACCGAGAAATGCGTAATCACCATTGACGAGTCCCTCTCTTTTCTGCTTTCGGCTTAACGTATCTGCGATTGGCAAAATACACCCCATTTCAATAAAGGTACATTTCAGTTAAATCCTTTTGCTTGAAACCGTAAATAAGATAGCGAAACTGCCTGTTGTTTCAAATTCGCGGAATCAAATTATTTGATAATTGCACAGCCGATGTTTCCTATGTCTGTCTTACAGGCCCACCATTACTCGGGTGTCTTGTATTTGAGGCCCTGTGCAGCATGCCAACACCACTGTCGACGGGAAAAATACCACTTGGCTTCGATTTACTTCGTCGCCAATATGAAGCGCATGCGTGACGTGGTGAAAGCACAGTGCATTTAAACGCACGGCAGTACCCACACACATCCACTTGTTATCCACTTATACTCACCTTGGTTTGGGTTTCTCTCTCTCTTCATAGTATGTCAGGACCGTCATCTTCATCGACTTCTAAAAACACCAACCTCTCCCTTTATGAATCCAAGAAACCACTGCCCACAATTTACAAGAAAAAAGCCGCAAAAGAGCTGAAAGAGGAGCCAGAACAAGTTTCTGCACACCTCGAATCGTTCAAGCGCTGGCTCAAGTATATGCCTCATCTCATATGTTGTACAGGTAATCATTTCACATTCAAGTAAGCTACAAAAGCTAAATAAAACATCTTTTCGATTGATTTAAGTAAACCCACCTAGTATGTACTAGGCCTCACTGGTGGAGTAGTTCACACATCGTGACATAACAAATCATTTTAAATGTTCGTTGTACTGTATTGTTCGAAGTGTTTCATAAGATGATGAATTCCTGCTCGCGTTCCTGCGTCAAGCCAAGTACAACCATCTGAAGTCACTTCTGCACTTTCCGCACCTCGCCAATTGGGGGGTGCCCGGAGTGGTTTGAACGCACCAAGAGCCGAAGAGCTCTTTTGGAGCAATGGACTGACATGGGGTTGGTCAGAGTTACCTTCCTCTATGGAGCAGGGCATTCTCAATAATAACTTGACTTTGGTTATGCAAGTCATTTCTTATTTGACTATATAGAAAGCCCAACGTAATATTTATTCTACTGGATACTATAATTATGAATGTTATTCTAAAACATTTCAAAACGTCTGCAAAGTTGCTGGTTATCATTTATTAGTTACTGATGCCTTGTTCAATGTCCTGGCAGCACACCTTTGACATTTCTCCAGTAAATATTGACGCTATTCAAGTGGTCTTTTATTACTCGGAGATTCATTGGCTAAGTCATTTCTCGTAGCTGAAGCTTCCGTAGAACCACTTGAACACCTTAGGTGCCCAAGGCTGGAACATAAGAATGCACATCTTAGCTACATCTATCAAGTCTTCTAC
>JAUOZQ010001342.1:0-14407 GCA_030710315.1 Anomotaenia brevis | reverse complement strand
GAAATGGTACATTGCATTTTTTCTAGGTGTCTACAGCATCTAATTTTATCAAATCATTATAATTTTTAGATTTATATTAAAGCAAGTGAATTATCCTTAACTTGGAAAGGGAATTCGCTTCCGAAATCGATTCTAATTCAGGCCGAAGAGTTTATTTTGACAAGAGTTTTAGGGACCTTGTAAGAATAGTTGATTCGATAGGCCAGTCAAAGAGATCGGATGGAATGAGACAAACCACTCAAGTTGTGCATTTTCCCAACACACTCTAGCATAACTTCTTTATTTTTGAAAATAATAATTGAGTCCCTTAGTAGTACAGCTGTGCGGAACTAGATACAAAGCATTTCAGTGATACGGATTGCACTTTTGGAATAAATTAACCTTTGCCTACAACTGCGAGCTGAGTCATCACGCCTGCATCTAGGGGACAAACATTCACTGCTAGTCTCCTGATTTAATTGGGTCAGAGCGTGTTTAGTTGAAATGGAAGAGCACATTTCGATGACTCATGTTTGCAGCCTGTATGCGAAAAAAGCAAGTAAATAGATAAAGTGCGAAACGCACCTGAATTTGATTAAAACGAGGTTCTTCTACGTCATTGTCCAAGATAGTGAATCATTCATAATTTATTATGAATTCGAGTTAATTGCTTCCTCAGAATTTGACCAGTCGTGTACATTTTTAAATTCAGTTATAATTCCCCAAAGGTTTAAATAACCCTTTTGTCATTTAAGATAAATCCGCTATCTACACTTCAGAAATGAAAAACAATTTCGGAGGACACACTAATTTATCTTTCTACATCCTAAGCAATCGCATGAGATCTATCTACTGTTTCCACAACAAAGTTGAAGATCCATGGAAGAGTGCCTTGCAATGACTAAATATTTAAGAGGTTTGAAAAAATTTTCGATAGCATTTGAAACCAGATAAAGCAAAACATATATTTAAATAAGTCATCGACTGGTACACAAATAGTGATTTGATGGATGCATTACTCTACAATTTTTATGTGAATACCACTTATATGAGTGCAAAGTTTCCATGAAGGCACTTGATGGGGCTTTGCGAATCCTTTTTTCATTCTTTTAAATCAAGACAAAAGCCTTCGAGCTGGGGTTATCGACAAAAGCAACCTGATGACTAGAACGGGGATGAAATTGACCAAACATACCATGACGTATAGAGCCGAAAAAGGCAGCGTTGTTACGCACATCACGCATTCAGCGATTACGCATTTTCAGATCAAACAAAGATTATTCACCCACATAGTGTTAAGTAGCAGTTTTAGCTCACTGTATTGTACTTGTTGTATAGCGCCATATCGCCATACACTGCTTCTTCGTTTACGACGACCATGACGAACCAAAATAAGAGAAGCTGTACTGCTAAGTGAAACTGTCAATCAAGTCATAAACGGAGTAACTCATCTTTTAATTCCTTCAAAGCTGCATCCTCGACGTTCAAATAGAAAGAAATTCGAATCACATGGTAAATCAGAATTGCCGTAGTGGTCAAGCCAAGATCAATTATCGTAATTGTTTTGAAACCATCAAAAAGTGGAAATTTTTGGGTAAGTTAGACAAGATACATTTCCAATGTTATTGAAAAACAAGATTATAATCGTACCATTGTGTTTAGTAGAAATCAAACGTTCGCCGGCTCTCCGATTTTAGGCGCAGTTTCATAACCTAAGAAACATGAAGGAGAAGATGTGTAGATCAAATAGCGTAAGCCGTGTAAACCTGCTTCTCCTCATTCTGTTCTAGATTGTAGACCACCAAGTTGAGAGGCATTCCTTGCCCTTCCTGGAGGCGCAAGACAGTGGATAGTTGGCTAAAACATATTGTAGCGATTGCTTTCTAGTTTATGA
Source organism: Anomotaenia brevis (assembly GCA_030710315.1). Taxonomy (NCBI): domain Eukaryota; kingdom Metazoa; phylum Platyhelminthes; class Cestoda; order Cyclophyllidea; family Dilepididae; genus Anomotaenia; species Anomotaenia brevis. Next base: position 12,534 of record JAUOZQ010001342.1, on the reverse strand, counting down.
GGACAAAATGTTTAACGGATTATAATGAGTCCGTGCATTTGAGTGCTTTTTATCAGATTTCCTACAGCAATGGTAACTTATTCTTATCCTCTGTATTTATATATGATTATGACTAGGTCATCATCCCACTGCGCATTCGAAACAGCTCCAATCTGACCTACATACCATGACTCATGCAGTTCAAGTTTCAGCTTTGTTAAACACATTGCGTACTAAGCATCTAGGCTTAATGGAGTCAATCAAAGCATTTCCAGCTTTATGGAGTTGAACAAATGCGATTGTATTGGGAAAAATGTTTTATTGAGGAATGCAGTAATTTTTTGCAATACAGCTGGATGGCCTAAATAACATAGTCACTTTCTCATAAAAAATAAAGGACTACCTACTCCGGCGTTGTGACATTAATGAAAGCAGGACAATTGAGAAATGGATTTTACGAAGCGAAGCAGCGCTTAAAGGGTGCAGAATTATGGAAATGTAAAGTATCAACAACTTACGCACATATGGGATTAAACAAATGCTATAATTGATCAAAAGCATTGGGATGTATGATTTATATATATTCATGTTTCTTGGATATGTGGATAAGTATGACTGGTCATCATCTCACTGGATACGTGTCACCACGCAGTCGAAAGAGACCGAAGTTGACCTCAAATATAATGGCTAATGGAGGTGAAAAACAGCATTGTTGGGCATATAAAGCAATAGGCGACCAAACCTTATCAGGTCTATCAACGAATGCCCCCCCCCCCTACATAGAGTTAGGCAATCGCGTGTTTTTTTCAAATTAATTGACTAAATTGATTCATAAATCAAGTAAATAACATTTATTTCTTTTTTTATTGACTATGATGGCCAACAAATTTAAGATATTTGAGGTCTATTACTGAAAACATATTAAGTCACAACAAGACCTCAAAAACTTTGTCATCGATCATTACTGCATTGTCGAAGCATACTTCATGTGATGAGTTGTCCTTAAGCTCAGAATTTAGGGGAGCTTTATATAATGAGAAATAATGGTACTCAAATTAAGCAGGCAGTGAACTTCTCCTGAAACAATTCCACTGAATCAGATTTTGCAGTTGTTTTGCAACCAAACTATCACGTTTATCTGTGGGGGACTTGAATATTTGATAAGGCCACTTATTCATTTAAGATACCTGTGACTAAAACGCTAGGGGAGAGCAACGATAGCGTAAGGGAAAATCGAACATTTGTGGTAACATGTCAGTAGCATTTTTGCACGAATACTTCGGTCAGGTTTCCTCCATTACGGAATTATTTTTCAAGACTCCCGAGTTCATGAATAAGTATGACTAAGTCATCGTCCCAATAGATGCGTGTCACCACCCAGTGACCTCAAGCGTTATGACTCATGGAGATAAAAATCAATTGTTCGCCACCTAACGAAAGGTGTGACCGAGCACGTTGAGTCAACTAAGTAATATTGAAATATATGTAGGTATATAAAAATCATGTTTTATAGCTTTACATAGTTTACATAAATAATAAACATTTCCTTGACGAAGGCTCCACAGTTGAGAGCGAACTTTTCCTTGGTCTGAAGCACTTCTCGATACCTACCTTGAGCTAAAACAAAAAAATCATGCTGTATTGCAAATTCCAAATTGAAAACGAGACAATAGCAAATAACTCCTCCTTACAGTCCTTCAAAGATGCATTTTCGAAGAGCACCTCCTGTACTGTCCAGTATTAATGCAAAGGACACAGTGAAGCTTTCCTAAATGAGAAAAAAATTAAATCAATCAAAAGTAAAAAAATGCATCAGCTACTTAAAATGTGTTTCCTCCCCTTCTCTTGCAAAAGACCTTCTATGCGAAGATTCAAAATTTAATAATTTCAATCGTCATTTAAGCCTGAATCAGATGATCGTCGATTCTCCAAATCCAAGCCCTGTATCAAAGTTGAAAACAATATATGGAAAAACCTGAAAAAATAGAGGCTAAACAAAAGAATCGCAAACCTTCTAAACCCACAAAATTTAACCTCGAGCCTCCAATGTCCTAACCATAGAAACTTGCACCCAAGACTACTGTGAGGTTAACAACGTCTGGACTCGGTGGAGAGATCCAGGGGCTGGTCGTGCTCCATCTCATCCTTTACCCGGTTGTGGATGACCAAATCGAGAGGCTCCTCTTGGTCTCCTGAAAATGCAAAAGTGTCATTAGTTTGCGACAGTGGGTGGTAGGTCAAATTGAATTGAAGTTGCCGGTGTCCAGTCAAATGGGCAGCAAGAGGGAGGTGCTGCTGGAGGATGGGGGAAGTGGGAACCGGTGATGGCGCAGGTGGCTGTGCATTCCAACTGGTCTCGGCATAAAGTGGCGAAGCCGAATAAATGGCAGAAGCTGAAATGGTAGATGAGTCGTGGGCATTTGTCACCTCGGTTGATTCAACTCTTCCGCCTCTTGGGTCGCCCACTACTTCTGTGCGATTTGGGTTACTGTAAACACGAGTGAGCACTCCTAAATGAGGATTTAATAATTGTGAGTTAGCAACACGAGCTAATTAATTTCAAATTACTGAAGTGCTCAATAATACCTGAGTGCATTCTCCCCATATGGCGTTTCAGGTAATCTCTCCTGGCAAAAGCTTTGTTGCACTCAGAGCACACGAACCGCTTTTCTTCTATAATTCGAAAAATATTTGTCAAAATCTATAGGTCATAGTATTTTTGCATGGCAATCTCAATAGAAACAAGGGATGTACCTGTATGGATGAGGATGTGCGTATTCAGGTGGCCCTGGCATGAAAAGCCCTTGCCACACAGGGTGCACCTAAATGGCCAACTATCGTTGTGGATGTGCATATGCCTCTTCAGGTCACGTCTTTCGACGAATTTCCTGCCGCAGACATTGCAGTTGTGATCTTTTTCGTAGTGTGTCTATAATTAGGACAATCATGTATTAATTCGTTCACTAATTCGTCTTTCTATTTATTGTGATAATTTATAGACTACTGATTGAAGCCTACGTCACTTACGATCGACGTCGCTTCCCTAGTAAGCTGGCCTGAATCACTCTGAACTCTCTCCACTAACTTGGCCACTCTCCTAGAACGATGGTTAGCTCGAGTGTTGCTGCCTAAGTCGAGGTTTCGATGAATAGAAAGAAGTGGTGTTAACTGAGATGTTCTCTCATCAGGAGACGAACACCTTTCATTGTGAGTTTTGTCGGGAGAATTTTCGTGAGGGGGGAACGGGATGTCACCAGAAGACATGTTTACTCTTGGGTAGCTCAGTTAATTATGGCTGAGGATTAGCTTAACGGGTGGTTTATATCGTGTCGGTGGGTCCCGATTGGCTGCGGAACGCTTTGATGCTGATTGGTCAACTGTTGCACACCTTTTCGCATTTGAACAAGTGAACAAAATATGACCTTTGTTTTACTGCGACAATTTGATTCTTTTTATCTAGAAAACACTTTATTTTGCTAAACCATGCACTCGAGACAATGTAAAGAACAATGCGATCGATTGTTGGCATTTACGAATCAGCAATTGTTCCAATTCAAAGCACCTACTTTTTTAATTTCGCCTGAACTTCCAAACCCAAGTGCATTCAACCTTGCTCGAAAGCTTAAAAATTCGTGTTATTTGTGCTCTCTCCATGAGCTACTTATTTTTCTCGTTGATCGATCCCGAAATCTTGCATTTTTGTCCCAATAAATAAATAATTCAGTCACTTAACTCTTTATTATTACCAACCTTCCAAATGTCAGACATTCTGAATTGAAATTTGCTGTTTTTACACCTACATTTCCAACATCTGTTTTATTTGAACGTCTTTATTTTTAACTGTGCATCGAGAATGCAGCTATGAAGCAATTAAAAGATTAGTTACTCCTTTCATGCAGCAACGAGAAAACAATGCAGTACAACACGCAAACAACTGTTTCTTGAATCTATGTAGGCGAATAATCTTGGGCTAAACTGTAAAACAGTGTACCGACTGAAGCGTAATGTGCCTAACAACGCTGTCTCTTCATCTGCATGAGTCATGACATCTGAGGTCAAGTTTGAGCTGTTTCGACTTATCCTTTGAGAAGATGATTCAATCTTGCAAATTCATAAAATGAAGGAGATATGCAAATAAAGCATGCGTGTATGCAGGAAACCCGATTGAAACGTTGGTGCACATGGGATCTTGCTTGTCGATCGACATAAATTTAATTATTGACTATAATAAAAATATTTTTTGAAGGAAACGAGAACAAAACGGATTTTAGGAAACTTGCTGACACAAATGTCACCTTCTGCTGCAGATAAATGCCTTCTTTGTTTTTTAGAAAGCTTCACTTTGATCCCTTTATTTGCGAATCGACATTCGTGGCTTTGCAATATAGGTGTTCACTTTTCAAATGACTTTGTATGTTACAGCCTGTTTTAAACCGTTTGATTCGCCTCGTAAATTATTATCTATTGATGGTCCTAATGTGGGTGCAGCTAAATTTTCTAGGCAATATAAAAGCAGGGTTTCAGCTTCGTTGAGAACTAACGTATCGTGAATGCCATAGGCTGCGTAATTACTCTGTTTTGCTACATAGCCACAAGTACTACACAGTGGTATTTCGTGTTTATACTAAAATACTTTGCACCCTTTAAGGAAGTTTTCATTGCCACACCCACGCCTGATATTACTGGATGAAAACCACTTGGCTGTGACCAGTAGAACCTATTTCTTAAATCGTATTTTTCGAATTCGCTGAATGGGTTTGGCTGGCCAATAGCGACCGATCACTCAAAGCCCTGAATCATTACTAAGTCTCCTGACGAAACTAACGTCGTGATGCAAACTCGTAGCAAAACCAACTCTATTGGAAGAGAAATGTAATTAGCGTCTCAAGAGAAGTGCTAGGGAATTTTTCATGGGAATACGTCCAAGGAGACCAAATTTACTCCGATACCAATATCGGCACCCATGGCAGGCAGTCAACCCGAATCGTCAACTACTGAATCTCTCATTGTCAGCCAAAATACGAAGCCTGGGAGGTAATTACATTTGATTTCGCTTTATGTTTTATCTACGTGTTAACATTATTCTAGCACTTTCGATTAAAATAAGCATAAGGTCAGCTATATTTTCTCCCATGAACTTAAATGTGGTGTAATTTTGTCAAGTGAGCACCGAAACACCATGCAATCTTTCACGTTGTTGTATACCTATTTTGCTTAAGGCGGACCACCTTGTCACAATTTTAAAGCCAACCGTTTTCCTTCAATGCTCTTTTTAAATCCGTATTATTCATGCAAATAGACGATGAGAAAAACTTCGAGGGCAATTTTATGAGGGCGAACATTAGTCAAATCTTGCTATCAAATCAAGGTAGATTTAAAGTGAACTTGCAATTAGAATCCAATGAAATCGGCAAATTTAATATCTCCTCAGTCTCTGTATTAATCATTAATTGATTTGCTGTTCCGATTCTTCAATAACTTGAGATTTTTACTTTTACTGTGTGCGTTAAGCTGATTGTAATTTAAAACTTCCTCTTTTTAGTTAGTTATTCAAATGAAACGTTTATTTTGACCTGGTGGGTTTTTGGGCTAGAGAGCAATGAATATCCTGCCCTTTTGTCACATTAATAAATCGATCCACTAGTGCTTGGAACCTAACATTTCGTCTAATTTGGACTTATTCACCTTTCCAAATTCGTCCTCTTCTTCTACCCTCTTATCAAAAAACCATGGTTCTGGAAGTATTTGTGAATAGATACCCTAAGGAGTATTATCAATTTTTTAAATGGAGGTTGAATTACCGATGACTGTGAGAGGAAAAACTTGCAATTATAAGACGAAGTAGACCAAGTTTGCTAATGTACCAGGTGCTCAATACTTAGAAATACAGAAATTAATACAACTCACGCCTATCTAACGTTGCACAGTTGTAATGATTTGTCAAGAGCATTTTTGCATGAATATTCCCTACCGGTTTCCTCTATTTATGGACAATTTTCTATAACTCCTGAATTTGTGAATGAGCATCGTTTCACTGCTTCAAGCCACCTAGCTCTAATTTGACTCATAAAATGAAAAAAAAACAATTGTTGAACACTTTAAGTGCTCGACCATGTTGAGTTAACTAAGTAGCGTTTAAATATGCAGATTTTAGAAACCCTTTCTTCGTTTCAACTTAATTGAATTTGAAATTAAAGTATTCACAACAAATAATGTGAATAACATTTTCATTAGTTCTAGGTTGTTGTCATCGAAGAAATTGAGCTTAAATAAAGAAATTGCTGTTATGCTAGTAAAAATTTATAAGAAACATTTTCACTTTTATCATTCCTCATAACTGCATTCTCGAAGCATATGTGGCGTCCTGAAGCTACCTAAGCCGTCTAGACATTTAGTCGATATCGCGTTCTCAAGCTCACACAAATTCTGCCAAAACCTAGCTACGGACACCCTGTAGCCAATCGAATTGTGTGACTCATTTACCCCTGCTTCTGCATCATACAAAGCCGCCAGTGCATGAATCAACGCTAACACACACACAGGTTTCCAATAAAAGTTCTGGTGCCCAGGCCTTTATCTCTCCTCCATCAAAACGGGGTAGTAAATCCATATTTTGAAGAACGATGTGATTACTTTGAATCATTCAGTGGAGCTTCCTACAATGGGAAATGAGGTCATTCATATAAAGCAGTTGAAATTTGCATCGATATATTTTATTCAAATCCCTTTTTCTCTCTAGTTCCTGCAACAAAGCCGACATCACCAACGATCGACTTCGCTTTATTTGAAGATCGGCCTGAATCGAACTGAGTTCTCTTCGCTAACTCGGCCGCTCTCCTTGAATGATTGCCAACGTTAGTGTTGCTGTTAGAGTCAGGGTTTTGATGAATAGCAAGATGGTGGTGTTGGGTATGGTCTCCCTCCAGAAGACGAACATCTTTAATTGTGAGTTTTGTCAAAAGAGTTTTCGTGAATGAGGCTTAGCTTGACGGGTGGTGTACATCGTGTGGTTGATCCTGATTGATTGCAAACACTTCTTGGCCAATGTTTGCACACCTTCTCGAATTTGAAGGAATGAGTGTTGATAACCTATGATTTTTTAACCCAGCGTTAATTGGCCTAATATTCTCCGTTTGCCATGAACACTCATCTGAAGATGCCCTCGATTGCTGTAACCAATTTGCCTTATATTGCCTCAAACCATTCGTCATAGCTGCGCGTTTCTCTGGCCTCTTTCTAGTTTCATTTGATGCTTCGAGTAATTAGTACTTTTGTCACAACCGGTTACTTGTTTCCATTAAACGCTCTATTTTTATTCCTTCCTAAAAGTATAGAGCGAAATGTAATAAGTATTCGTAGAATGATCTCCTTCGATCAATGAAATGTTGTTGTATGCAAAAGCAAACTTTGAAAAAGCAAATTTTAATCAAAAATCAGACATTTATCGTGCGGCCTTCGAATAGCCCGTAAGAGGACATTCAGCAAATAGGTGAAATTAAAACAAATCCTAGAGACCGCTGTTCTTGTGTTTACCATCATGAGCTAAATATGATAGAGCTCAGTCAGAGGACTAGTTGATTTATTTGATTTCTTAGGCCAAAAGTTGGCCAAAACAGCGTCTACTCACTCGCAAAGAAGGTGGATTCTATTTTTAAACTCGGATGGTTTGTTTTCACAAAGAAATGATTATTAGGAGAAGAAGTAAAGCGACTTCGTAACATTCACAGATTTCTTTTTTGCTTAAGTATTATTTTAGAACTGCTAATTTTTCAACCAATGTGGCTTTCTTTTGAAAAACGCTTATTTATCCGGAATCGCATCATTAAACGAAAAACTAGATATTCGAGTTCTGCCCAAAACCAGAATTGTGCTGAGCTCAATCACTGTTTAATAAATCAACAAATATGTCTTAATTTGTTCATCTGCAAAAGGCACATGAGTTTTGTACCTGGTCTTTTACATGAAAAGGACCTACAGGTGCCGAAATCAAGAAATACATTATTTAGTGACGAACCTTAGCAGGTTTATGCAGGAAAAGAGGACTGAAGATACTAAAACCATTGCTTTCTAATCTGTGCATTTATTAATGGTTTTTCTACTTTATTTCGTCTCATGACATTATTAACCATTTATCCGAACTGATTGCAAATTTTTTCATGCAAAATGGCTACTAAATTCAAGGGGAGGTGAAAAAACTAGTATTAGTTATTTACTAGAGATTTATGCTGTCCTTTTGGTTCCCCATTGTAGTTAATGATATAGACTCCTTCCTTAGCTTGATTTGTGGTTTTTTATACGAAATGTGTCAAGCCAGCTAATTTCGCGTGAGTTTAAACTTTTTCACTACTGCTGCAAAATTTGAGGTATTGTTAATAGACGAAATCTTTAGTTAATTTTGCAAAAAAATAATTTTGTGGTGCAACTGATTTACAAAAATGAATCCTACTTCATAATTACGATAAATCTTTAATAAAGGTGAATGGAGAAATTGGATTGGTGGATTTTGATCCACTTGACGTTTCATTGATTCTTTTGCTCATAGATTGATCACGACTTCATCTTCAACGCAATTTCCACCAAGTAGGACTGTGTGCATCGCAAAGTGAGTACAATTTTGATCTAATAAACGCAAAATGAAATTGAAAAGTGCTTTTTCATGCTGTTCATTTATTTCTGGCAATATATTATATACTGGACATGTATATGCAGCTATTTTGTTAGGGTTGTGTCGAACATGTATATAATAATTTTCTTTGGAAACGGGAAGGCAAATTTTTCGCCAATTGTTTTATCGTAATTGACAAGACTCTTAAATGGAAGTGAAAATCCTGTCGAATAGATCTCCCTTCTTGCCTCAATGCATTCCATCATTTTAAAAACCTCATTTACAGTGCAAATTTCGTAGAGCGGTCAGGCACAATCGAACTGCGAGTACATTCTCCTGCAAAGGCTCAGAGTGCTGCACAAATCTGATTTCAATGGGTAGCTAAAACAAGTCAAGGCCTTAGTGGAATGTTCTAATAGCTTAAACATTTGTCACTTCTGATCATTGGACTGCTATTACAAATGCCGTTGACCCACATAGATTGCTATATTGTTTGGCTCACGAAACGTTTCGTCAAATTTGTACGAGTATGAATAGAAATTAACTTATTTAGCAAAAACAAACTATATGCGTTAGCTGATTTGTCAACTCGGTCGCCAAGTAGGTAAACACACTTCACATAGATTGACTAACATTCACAGAAGACGTTTGAAAAATATCTTAGAGACTCTGTCCAATCTTCGTCATTCGGAAAGCTTTTAATCTGCAAATGAGGTACCCTATTTCTGATTCTAGCGGCACTGCCTCACGCGTTATTTGTAGACGACATCACTGAGCCACTTTGAAAAAGAATTTCTGAGGATCGTTGCATGTCCACACGCCACAGTGAATTCCCCAAGCTTCTTCTTCACAAACGTAGCCTGTATCTAGGTCTGTATCAGTCACTGATTTGCGTTGAAGTTGCAATTGAAACAGTTGCCTTCGGCTAATTCTAATGAAGAGTAGGAATAACTACAGTTATCACGCCATGAAGGTCCTTGTTGATCGCTGGCACATGGTGAAACGTCTAGTTACATCGATTGATTGGCTTCCAATTCACCTGAGCTGAGAGATGGTCTAGAAATCCGATCAAGCAAACTCGACGAGATTGGCATCTATGTTGCCACGCAACACCTTGGGTCGTCTTCGTTCAGGGCTCGCTTCTGGAGGAGCTCTCCAATTCCTGTTGGTGTTGTTGTCTGGCCTCCCAATGTGACTCTGACAGTGTTTCATAAGTGAGCTTGTTAATACTGCTTGATCATTAAAATAACTACCCATAGTGATCACTGGTCATTAATGCCCTTTTAGGAACTCTGATTAATAAGGATGTAGCGGATTGCTACAAACAACGAACTATCTCACTGAAGTAAGTAAGCCGATCCCGTTCGGTATCCGCACCGAGAAGATAGCAAGGCAGAGATGTGCGTTAGAGCAAGTGTGTATGTGTGTATTTAGGATGTGAATGCAAGGGTCTAAATAGGCTACATCTGATTTCTACTAAGCAGGAATCGCTCCGTAATTGGTTGATGGAGAGTTGTACTCGGATGCGATTTGTTGTGCTTGGTGCTTCCTATTGGGTAGCCGTACGCCACAAGGGCATGATAGGAATTTACGATTTTGCGTTAAGAATTGGATTCACTTCATAATACAAGTGATTATCGTTAAAACTTGCAATGTTATCAATATCGATTTGCAGTAGCCTTTTCACTATCGGCATTGCTCAATTCAAAAGTAATGTAGAGTTTTCTCGCAATATCATATCGTGGATGAACTTTTAGTTTAAAGCTGACGAACTCTTCGAACACCATCGGACTTCAGGATGTACAACTCAAACACGTTAACAAAATAGTAGCTTAAATTACTCGTTGTCTGCAACAAAAATATCTGCTCGAAGCTTCAAAGTGTGAAAGGGTTCACTAATTAATTCCAAAAAACCTCTGATTGAATCGCTGTGGAAGTGTGACGATAGGGTAAGTTAATACCGACAGTATTCATGAAAAAGGCGTTACCGATGGGAGTGAAATGGCTAATACTTAAAACAAAAATGCAGATTGTATTGCCGATGACATCAAAAATCTTTATCGTCAATCAAGGCATACGCAATTTTCATATCAGAAGAAGCCTCTCTTAATCAAAAATAATTAAAGTTTAGACTCACTACCACATCAGGTTTTTTGATTCATTTACATTATTCCAACCTGGAATCCAAACACCTCCATGAAGTTTAAGGTTGTCGGCTCTTCCACAATTCATTAAAGCGGATTGGTTACCGTTAAATTCGGTTGCTATGCAGATCAATAACGGCTCTTACACTAGGGTTCATAATTACGAGAGAATTTTTTGGTGTCAGCGTGGTGTTAATGTTGATGGTGATGTAATTGACACCGATGGTGGCTGTGGTGATATAGTAGACTGTGAAGAGTATGACGGTGTCTGAGATGGTAAACATGGAATTGAGCCTGGTGGTTGTGGTGATGTGGTTGAATGTAGAGATTGTGTCGGAGTTGGAATGTGATGATGGAAGTGGTCCTGGTGGTTGTGATGTTGTACTATGCCGTAAAGAGTGCGGTTTTGTTTGAGATTGAAAAGATGCAATTGACTCTGGTTAAAAAGGCCTAATTCAACACGCTTTTAATGTTTTTTTTCAAACTAATAATAAAGGCAAAAATGAACAAAGTTTATTGACTAATCCGATAAGTATATTTATCAGCACTGAATTAGCTGACATTGCCGACGGGACTTGTAAAGGAATCAATACGGCGCTAGGCTGTCAGCTTGAGAACACCAAAGTAGAAGACATCATGTATAAAGAGGTTTTTTAAAATTAAAGTGGAATAAACATGGGCATTTACACAAATAATTCCAGCTAAATGATTTCGAATGCATGAATTGTCACGCGGATACGGGAAGACGAGAGATTTAGTTTGGTGATGAAATGTTTGTGCTTTTTAGGGAGGGGTGAATGAAACAGGAGTGGCAATTCATGTTAGGGACCGAAGGCGAGGTCCCGAGCACTCCTATCAACAACGCTCCGGATTCTGGCCATTATGTCATGCTTGCACACTTTTTCGGGTCTCAAAGGAATTGCCTCCAGTTCGTCCCTTAGAGCCTGTCTTCGCTCCTCCATTTCGACATGACTGCTAGTGCCTGCCGTTACCTCGCTTTCATCGTACGACGTAAGCGCTTTGTTCTCAGCGGCCGTGTATGGGGTAGTATGTGGTTCTTGCTCGTGTGACTGTTGATTCGCTAATTGCTCCACAGCTGGATCTTGGGCCGTGTTTTATTCATTTCTGACTTGTCGAGCCTGACCATAGTGCTCGACTAGAACAACTGCAGTTGAAACCATACACGAATTTGGTGAAATACATTTTAATATAAATGGAAAATTATAAAATGAATTTTCTTACGAGCTCTCTTCATGCCAACATCAAGACAGCGATTGTAGCGGCACTTCTTACAGCAATAACCCTTAAGCTTGTCCCGAATGTTACATTGTCGGTTGAAGTTGCACCTATACTTCTTATTCAACAGCACTGTTTGTTGGAAGAAATAACGGCACATTTGGCATGTCCAGGCCCCGAAGTTGAAGCCAGCATTTTTGATCCCGCACACGGCACATTCCCTCGGACTGTTTCCTCCTTCCTGAGCAAAAAACCCAGGATTGGAGATTATTGGCACATTTTTAGGCTTATCGTCGGAATTCGAGAAGGGTCTTTCTGGTTCCAAAACGATTTGCTGGAGATAAGAGTACTTGGCCTGCTCCGGACCGAAATTGTAGCCCTCAGGAGTGCTCATCAAAGTGATGTAAGCTGGGTTTTCAGGTGGGTGCTGACTGCAGACGTCATTGTCAGTCTGCCCCGAATTTGACCTCTGAGATGGAGTTTGGGTTGCTCCTCCTGCTAAACTCAAGTCCGCGGGGGGTCCTTAAGTCGAATTAAGAGAAAAGAGGAATTAAATTTAGTTCCAAGTCA
>JAUOZQ010001341.1:0-14420 GCA_030710315.1 Anomotaenia brevis | reverse complement strand
GCTCATATTTCGTGGAGCACACTTTCCTCTACTACAGTTCCTAGATTTGCAGTGAAGATGCAACCTACACGGCATTCCCTCACACCATGCATCGACCGAACTTTCGTCCTATCCAAGCAGACTGCCCACAGCAAACATCGTATTTTGTTGTAAATGGAAAAATTTGGGATGGAAATTTCCATCTGCTTAAATATTTGGGAAAAAATACAGATTTTAAGCTGTGGATATTTAGCTGCTGGATAACTGCTGCTTTCTAGAAGTGCTTTTAACGCCCCCGTGATACATTTCATATAAAACTTATTTTAACTCGGATTAAATTTAACTCAAATATATATTTAAATTGAAACGTGGCACTGCAAATACTTCTTTTTTTGGAATTGCAACCTGTCCAAGAAACAGAAGAAAAATATGTGGATTTGACTGACCTTTTTACCTTGTAGGGTGCAAAACCTGCAAGTCGCAGTCATGTTTTAGTTCTGAAAGGTCATTTAATTATTTAATGAAATTTATAATTCAACGAAAGTAGGATATCTGAAAGGAACTCATCTGAAAATGTACACTTTGCCCGAAGCAGTTGGCTGTGTTCGTTTTAATGTGTGTAGAGCAAAATTAGTGCTATGCTAAGTGAATATGCAATAGAAATAAAATTTGTTGTTGTGTTTTTGGTTAGAATAGCCGCTTAAATCAAAAAGGATAGAGGATATTTCACAAATGCATATATAAAGATAGATGCACACCAATTTTTTGCTTCGGGGAACTGCTTAATGTTTATTTGCACCTAATGGGAATAGTAGTGATAATTTTGAAAGCAAGCAACGAAGTGAAACACAAATTCCTTGAGGTAAATTTGAACTTGTTGTGCAAATTCATGTTCCCATGGAAGGTTTACAAGACTGCATTTACTGCTCTCTCCGACGGAGAAATAGGTGGCTAGTAAGGAGTTCACTGAAGACGGAATCTGCATATATTTTTCAGTGGCGAAATTTGGGTTTTTGTTTATTTGCATAGGCGTTTTATGATGTTATAGAACAAATGATAAAATTGTCTTTAAATCATATTCAAAATGTATTAAATCAATAATTTTACCATTTAAATAATAAAAGCCACATTTTAGTTTCAACAGCTGAATTTAAATGATTAATGGTTTTTTACTGTAAAGAGTATAAGGAGTAAATAGCACATATAGTGCACTATTTATTCATTAAATCGTCCAAACCTGGGGCGATTTTGAGAGTTTTACTAGATAACTCTAGTGTAAAGCCAGAAATCAACCTATATTGATTTCGCAAATATCACCAATGGTGGGTATTACCAATTCTCCATAAGAGGTTTTGGTTGAAAACGCACGTTATAGACAGAAATGACTTATTTGTGGCCAAAAAACAGATCTTTGGAGCTTTATAAACAGCTGTGCTCTTAAAAATTACGTGAATTTCCGTATATTTTTTTATTGGAACTAATGAGATTTGAATGGACTGCTTTCCACAAGTGTTAGAAACACGAGCAAGGGATCATTTGAACTATTTTGTTGCATAATTTTGCATAATTACGATCTTCTAATCTGCATTTAACGTATGTGCGATAAAATCAGGGAAACGTATTGTTGAAACTGGTCATAAATTTAACAGAAACTTTTATGTGTTTTATTCAAGTATTCGCCTCCTTTTTCATGTACTTAAATGAATTTTTAGCAAATGAGACAATTTGGGAATTTAGGCAAAATAAGGTAAACAAATAAGCGAATCTACAGTTGCAGTAGTATTGGAAGTAAATTATCTGAGTTCTCCATGGTTCAAGAAAAATTTTTCAAGTTTCTTTAAGGTTAAAATTCTACCATCACTATGAGTTGCAACATATACAACATTTCTAAATAAAAAGACCTTTTTTGCAAGTACACAATTAATAAGTTTGTTAATGAAATCATAAAACGAGAGCGGAGCTTTATGGATTTTCCTACTGGAACAAAATCAGATTAAATCAAACAGTCCAAAGAAAAATTGTTTTAGAAGACTTTCACTCTGTGAAAATTTTATGAAAGCTGAATTCATTGCTGAACTTTTTGTAGGCAAGTAAATTATCTGCAAATTGCGTTTTTTAGAGAAACTTCCCTGCATTTTCTAAGAATCCCATTATTTTACTCCTCACTGCTACATAGTACACACGCGGTGAAGGCTTTCTCGGAATAGTAAAAGTTCATTTTGAAGAGGAGTAGAAATGAAAGGACCACATGTTTCCTTACTGTATTTTGCGGCATAAATATCAAACTCACAATGCTATATACGAATTTACAATTGTTTTTCTGCAAATATACAAACTTCCTATTGGGAATCATTCCTGCAGCGGAAACAACAACGACAACAACACTATGGATCAAAAATGTGGAATAGGTAATTAAAAGAATGAAAACCAGCACCTGGGCAGAGTCATGTCCCAGAATCAAACGTACTGCATTAAGAAGACTAAATAAATTTATTACAACTCAGGGCCTTCTCACCACTTCGACCAAACCAGCCTACATTCAGTTGGGACATTGTGCCGCTTCTTCGGCTGTGAAGAACCAAGCAGTTTTTCCGGTAATCGGAAAAGCGGTCGGTGAAGTTTGGCCCAAACTGGAGGTTTACCAGGGCGTTCGCTGAGAGGAGGTAATACTAGACCGCAATTGACAGTGTAAGATTTAGGCGGATCCACTTTCTGACATATTGAATTCCGCAAACTTCGATTCGGCTCCACGGGAGGTAGTTTAAACCGGCCGTGGCACTCTGATTTCGTTTGTTCAGCAGCATTTTAGGAGATGCTGCTGCCGCCAATGGCGGAAGTCTGCAAAAGTGCGAGGTGCTATTTGCCATGAGCTTAATTCTTGGTTTTGGGATAGGCATCTTTGGCTGAGCTGGAGGAAGCCTGGCGTTCAATCCCCGATTTTTTGCCCGTATTAAGGGGGCAGAGGGGGTTTAGCAGTTACGATCGACATTACTTTAGGTACCATTTTGGCAGATCAGATGTAGCGTTCTTCTAGCCGCAAAATCGCAGATTGTAGGCACTTGGGAGTCAATCGTTAGAACACATCGACTTTATCAGCTGATTGTGGCCTTCTACACGTGGCTTGCTCTTAACTAAGCCAATTTCCACAAAAACTCTTTTCGGAACACATTCAGATATTTTGGACAAATAAATCTGTTGGTATCAACATTCATTCAATAGACTGCTTACCAGCCATTGCTCAGCCAAGCCCTCTAATCGATTCAGCAGATAGTCGACTTTTCTGTTTTACCCTTGTGATACAAATCCACTTTGTCGCGTTTGAATAGCTGACGTCACCCTGAGCTGGCGATGGAAATTGAGGGCTTAGTCATGCCGACATTAGATTTATTAAGTAACAGATTGTGGGCTTTTAATGTCAGAATTAAAGGCAACAAGTTTCTACTTGCAATCATTGGCAGTAGATATAAAGAAAATTGGACAATTATAGGCACATCCTATGTACATTCCCTAAGGGAATTTACCTTAATGCATATTTCCCAACCGATAAAAGTCCAAAGAAAGATAGGAATGCCTACGAAAGGAAGGAAGGAAGGCGGACAGCTACTCTGAGATTCCTTCTCTAGATGGAGCAGTTACCCAAGATGAAATGGAGATTCCAAAACCGGAGAGAGGAGAGAAGACGTCTATCATAGAGTGTTTATTTGAAAGGTTGTGTGAATACTAGTGTTCTTGAGTTATTTTCATTTGGTCGACCATAATTAATGATAAACCAACACTTAGTCTAACACTCCTAGGTAGGGTGAGATCTTAAAAGTGTCAGACCTCTAGGACTTCCAAAGAGGCCGATTTGTTGGTGCTCGTATGGCAGCAGGCGCTAGTGTGACAGAAACTGCCTCCTCCGAATGTATAGCGGCGTTTCAAGAGGCACTGTCTCAAAGTAATGAGTGCCAGCAGCACAGTTCAGGCCGAAAGTCAAAGTTGTTGTCTTTGATAGACAGTTTGAGCCCAACAAAATAGAATCGCTATAGAGGCTGGCAACATCAGAGCCTGCAGAGCTCAAACATCACCTACAGGACCCAGCCCAGTTTCCTCAAACACTGTTCCTCGTCTGGAGCTGCGCACGTAGAGGTGGATTCCACCACGGAAGAACTGCAACAATCAGGAAACTTCTACTCCTAATAACAAATATTTCAAGATGTCCAGAGTGGTGGAGTGGAAAGATATGAGGAACATTCTAATGAGGTAGAGCATCTCATTGGACCACCATAGTCCCTAGGCCTCGACCTCGACCTCGTTACCAAGGAGTTTTTAGGGTCGATTTTAGATAGTCAAGTACGAAGCCGATTTCAGCCATCATTGTCCCTAGAACAAATAAAAACACTTCGGAGAATTTAGGCTGCGATTTCCACAAAAGGGCGACCTACACTATTTCTCCATCTCTTGTGTCTGCAGAGTTGAAAACAGCCATAGCAAAGACTGCCAATCCTTGTTCGTGGAGGTAGAGAGGTAGCGTTGGAGATTCGGAAGCATTGGATGCGAAGTATGTTTCATGGAATTGCATCAGACGCACGTTCTCATTGTGGGCTGCAAAGAAGAGAATACATTAAGAGGCAGGGAACCAACGGAAAGAATAAAGGTGTCGTAGGATCGCAACAAGGTGTCCGCAATAATCTGTTGGCGATAGTCTCATCCATGCTTCCTCTTTGGCTGATGACGCGTGGGAAAGGTAAAGGTTTATTGGTTTTCCTAATGCGTCTCTGCGCAACGTATTGAATTATCTACCGATTTTCCGAGTGCCAGCATTTTTGATTTAGCGACTGCGGCAGCCTTGTCCCTTGTCAGCTGTATCCTTAAACGGCCATAACGTGTACTTTCGGATTTTCCGACTGAGTCCATTTGCACGACTTATTAGTAACGCTGGCTGACAAAGTATCGGCCATAAAGTGGTATTGGATCGCCGCAAGTACTGGAGAAGTGGGCTCTTGGGTCCTCCAGTATCGGTCGTCCGAGTTTAATTTAATCCAGGCAGGCATTTGTCTATATAATCATGATATCTGAGTCCTATCCAAATGAAGGTGAATTTTTTCTCACCGTGATTACATGACTAAAGGGAAGGGCGAATCGCCGCTGTTCTCCGTCACCTGTGGGCTCGCATGTAGGCGGCCATTTGAGTGCTTTTCCTTACTTGGCGTTTGTTGGCTCGAAGTGCGGCTCCTTCTATGGCTTTTATCATGAAAACCCTTCCTTGTGGTGGCCTTTTCGGTTACACTTGTGCACATTGGTGCGAAGTGGGTTTGAATTTTGAATAGAGTGCTGTCACACGTAGAGATCCATTCATGGCTGCTACCTACTCTAGACACTCAAGTCACTCAGGGCGTTAGCGATTTCGCTCACGCATCTGGATTCAACACTAGCCTCTTCATCAAACGTAATGCAAAGACCCCAACTCACCCTCTGTGGATGCACCTTCAGAAACTACGACGCTCTTATTCACTCGATCTAAGCAGCCGAAGAAGAGGTTGATTGAAAAATCCAACTCAGGATTCATAGTCACATTGATCCTGCCAACGTGTCTTAATCATAAATTGTAAAGAAAAAATGGCATTTAAAATTTAAAATTATCATTTGCTTACTACCCAAATTGATACATGGCTATCAGTTTCCAATAATCCACAACAGTATTTGTAAGGTTCTAAAGTGATCAGCACTTTACGTAAGACTCCCATACACGTCCCAGGTAAAAGAAAACCGAGGATGGAAGAGTAAACTTGTATTAGGGAAACAACTAGCACGTAAGGGATGAGGTGTTGTTGCATGCTGCCGCATGGAGTTGTGTAAACTTATTCTGGTGACTGATTGTGACAAACTGCAGCACAAATTGTGATTTGTGCTTGTTTTTCGTGTCGTTAGCGTTCTGTCCTTGAAACCAGTATCTATATCAGCACAGCTCATAAGCGCTGCGTAGTCATCTTAGGATTAGTTACTTTTTTCGGGGCACCGGACTTAACAGCCCAGTGGAGTAAGGAAGCTCGGACCACGTTCTCTGCGTGGGAGAACATCTTAGAGTGGGACTGGTTCCGGTCAACGGTTGAACCGGTCAACCCAAGTCAATAAGTACGTGCAAACCTGCGATGGAGGTTGGGGCCCAACGAGGTGTATGCTGGTGGAAATAAGGAAATTTCCGGTTGGGTAGTTCGCGGGAGTCGCCGGGAGCTCTATTGTGATGATGCATCTTTGCACGTTGACAATAAGTGCAAATGCGCACCCAGTTGCCGATATCTTTCCTCATCTCTAGCTAAGAGTAACGGTCTGTGATAGAATGAATTGAAGACCGCACTCCAAATTGTGAAAGTGAGTGAGGCGTCGAAACAGTTTTCGTCGAAGGATCAAACGAGGTCTGCTTAATGAATCGTCCGAAAAATTGCTTTCTATTTTTTCTTCGAAAGAATACGGGAATTGCATTTTTCATCATTCATAGCCCTTCTTTTAGTGCATTTCATAACGAAGAGGGCTTCTAGCCGCCTCATGCCTCACGCAAACGTGGGTGACCCTTTCAAACTTCGGGTCGACGCAAGTCGAGAGCTTGGGAGATCTAGGAGGCGCTGGTGGATTGTCGTGCAAGAATAAGTGGCTCTTGTCGATTAAGTTGGTGACATATTCTGCAGGCTTCAAAGGGATAGGGAAGGGGGTGGTAGGGGTGAGTTGAAGCCTTTGCACTACCTTGTAGTGAGGGACTAGGGTTGAATCCATCCATATACGCGTGCGAAGTCGCTAACGTCCCCCCAGGTGTCTAGAGTAGCCTCTAGGAATGGACCTCCAGGTGAGGTAGAAGCCTACGGTACGGAAGATTCAGACACGCTTGCCGCCAGACCCTCCAACGTTAGGCTTCAGCCGCAATCCCCGACTATTCACGAACCGATGGACACTGTTCAAATCCACTCAATGCTCTACTTACAGGTTATTTTATCCTCTTCTGGGAATGAAATGCTTAATTTCATCACAACCGATGAACAGTTGTGCACTTTCGATGCATAGTGCATTTGGCGTAGTTAACACTTCGTTTCCAGCCATTTCTCAAGGACAAAACACTTTACAAATGTAATCATGTTTGAAAAATCCACTATCTTCAATTAGATATGTGTAATCAAAGAGGAATCTAATGAAAATTTGCAGGTTTCGCAATAAATGCTAGAACAATCTAACTGTTGCTAACAATCTCACTAATTAGATGAATTTTCAGTGTTTTTATTGGATTTAGGCATTAACAGTCTCTCTTCGCTGTTTATTATATAAGAGAGGACTTCAAGTACAAGATTGAGTGACTTCAGCCCCAAGGAATACGGGTGAGAGCCTGCTCACACTGGGCTAACAGACGAGGAATAGCAGGAACTCCTGGAGAAGTAGTAAGAGCTTATTCTACTTTTAATGGTATATTTACCCTATTTAGTCGTATAGAGGACAAATGCCGAAGATAAGTGCCCAAGACCTTCTATGACTTCCATAGTGGTCAGGTGGTGTGAATCGTCCACAAATCGGAAATCTTTGGCAATCGCGTCACCTACGGTGTGGTGCCTTGACTGACTCTTGCTGCAAACTTGTAATAAATTTATTAAATAAGGCATTTCCTAGTCAGCTAAGAAGAATATCCCCAAGCATTTACAAGTTGAAACGCTATAGCGGGAATTCATTTCAACCCTTCTAGGTCCCTTGCATCTCCACCACCTCTAATCCGCCTTTTATACAGAGCTTTTTTATAACACACATTAAGCAGATAAGAGACCCTCGGTTACCATATTTGTTTATGAATATTTATTTTTCATCAAAATTCCTAAATTTGCAGTTTATTATCAGGGCGATGTATTGTAAACAGTTAAGTATTATATTGAGTAATTTAAGTGACAAACGAAAGCTCAAATAAACGCTTCATGGTTTCTAGGTTTCTCGAAACAACAAAAAATTGGGTTCCACGTTCGTTAGAACTTGACTGAGAAATAGACAAGGATAAAGGAGCATGAAGAGGCAAAACCATAGAGTGCTTTATGTAACTCCTTGCAGTTGTCCGATGCAAGATGCATACTCCTGGTATTGCCTGCAGGAGGTTATTCACAGAAGAAAAAAATCATACAGAAACGGCCTTGATAATATCACGATCAGTGACAAGAGTACAATTTAACTAACATTCCTCGTGTAAAAGACCAAAGTCTGACAAAAATGGCAGCTTTAGCGTCATCCGCTGCCAATCTAATTCGAGAGTAGTGGCTTGACTGCTTTTGCTAGACATCAGCTATTTACTCGAAAAAGGTCAAGCGTTACCGCAAAGTGCTGAATGACAAATAAAGTTACTCTCCTTGAGTGTTTAAATCAAATAAGCCTTCAGAAAGTACATCTCATTGGCCTGGCGATGTTGATTTCTGACTCATACTAATCCGACACGCCCTATTTTCTATCCCAAGAAGGGCACGTTGGTTGGGATTGATCATTTCAAGCTTTCGATGAATAATTCTAAGCAAAATCTGAAGCACGTTTGGATGGCATTGTTAAGACAAAATAACACTCAATGTATTGTGATTCGCTGCTTTTAGTAATCGAGCAGTAGTGATGGGTCAACTATTTATGAGTGTCACGGTTCAATTAGTAGGGTGGGCGAATGCCAGAGAAACCGAAACAACCACTGTGATGCAATGATAAAACTAATTTGGCAAAGTCAAACTTATAGAAAGTCTACGAAACTATTCCCCCCAAGCCTAGTGATAAAAATATTAACAATAGATTACAACCTGTTTCATTTATAATCAACGATCGCCCTATTAAAGTGGTTCCAAGAAATAGTCGATCACCACAGTAGACGAACGTATTTACAGTCAAGCTAGAACACTGCAGTTGAGACACTTTTTGCTCGCAGATGGCGGAAGAACTGGGAGAAGCCCTTGCTTCCGTCAAAGTGGAAAGCACCGAAGACAATGCAGATGGTGCTTTAAGAGCTATGGTTTTGTCGATGTGTTGGAGGTCTCCCAGAACTAGGTTATGATTTTTTTCTTGAAATAATCTATTTTAATCTGCCAAATTTATTTCATTTCAGCCTTAACACTTTGGCATTGCTTGATAGCAAAACTTGGAAAAGCATACGGTCGTTAGAAGCGAATAATTCCAGGTTGTTAGAACCCGAATGGAGAAACGATTCTCTCATATTCAGAAAATAGGTTTACAGCTTTTAGAAAAAAAGATTCTCCTGTGTTAGCAGGTCGGTTGTTTGACCTAACAGAACACGAATAACACAAAAATGGCAGGTTTCACAGTTAGTGATTTAGGGTAGATAGCACTTAAACAGTGAGCTCAACGATAGGAAGACTATTCAAAACCTTCGATTCCACCAAAGAAACAGTTAGCTCCAAGCATCGCTTCGCAGCAAGTAAAGCATTAAGGAGGATTATGCAGTGACTCTTGAATGCATACCATGCATATAATATTTTTGAGAGAATTTTCTTATAAAGTCAAAATAAGTTTTATGATGACAAAACATGAGATTCATATTTGAACAAAACATCGTTAACTGATCTGTACTAGTAATGTGAAAATTAGGCGGTTGGGGTTTGCAATTGAAATTAAAAAAACACGTATTAAAACCCAGTGAAATTTTCGCATCAAAAATAACTTAATTTAGTATTTAGAAATTACTTTTAGTTTATTTAATCTTTATTCTTTGGTATTATCATCGTTCTTGGTCGACTAATCAACTCACGTTTCCATTTTTCATCAATTGAAGAATACCTGAATCTCAAAAATTGTATCAGTTAACTTCTGACTTGAGTAATGACGACAGCTGTTATGGCTGCTGCAAAACTTGCAGGTCACAGCCTTGTTCTACGTCTGACAGGTTATTTAATTACTTATTGAAATTCACACTTCAATGAAAGTGGGATATCCAAAAGGAACCCATTTGAAAATGCACACTTTTACCCGCCGGAGCAGTTAACTGAGTCCGTTTTAATGTGTACAGAGCAAAATTTGTACTGTGCTAAGTGAATGTGCAATAGAAATAAAATGTACTATGTTGTGGTATTGATTAGAGTAGCCGTTCAAATCTAAAAGGGTAGAGGAAATGTCATGAATTTATATTACAAGAAGAATGTACATTAATTTTTTTGCTTCAGGGAACTGCTTATTGATTATTTGTACCAAACGGGAGTATTAGTGACACTTTTGAATGCAGCCGAAGAAGTGGAACAAAATTCCTTGAGGTAAGATTGAATTTGTTGTGCAAATTGAAGTTCCCATGAAATGTGTGCAAGACTGCATTTATTGTTATCTCTGAGGGAGAAATAAGTGGCTAGTAATGAGTTCACTGAGGACAGAATGTGTTTCTTTTTCGTAGTGGCAAACTTTGGGTTCTTTTTTATTTACTTTTGAAACAAATAATGAAAATGTTTCTTAAATCACATTCAAATTTTATCAAACCACTAATTTTGCCTTTTAAAAATGAAAGCCATATTTCAGTTGCAAAAGTTAAATACTATTGATGAATAGTTTTTATTGAGAATATAAGAAGTAAATTGCTCATAGGATTCAATATATAATCATTAAATCGTTCAAAACGGGCGATTTTTACGGTTTATTCGATAACTTTAATGTAAAGACATGAATCAACCTATTTTGATTTCATAAATATCACCCAGTGGCTATTATTATCAATTCTCCCTGGAAGGTTTTTGGGTAAAAAACGCACATTATAGCCAGCAATGACTAATTTGTGGCCAAAAATATCCCTTTGGGGCTCTTGATAATCGTGTCGTTTTCTGTATATTTTTTTATTGAAACTACTGAAACTGGGATGGACTGCTTTCTACTAGTGGTAGAAACATGATCAAGGCATCTTTTTTAACAAGAAAATCTGTCTGCCTGAGAAACTGAAAATGATGTTGAGCAACCATCTTCAAAAAGGTAAAATCTCGGTTTTTTAAAACATCATTTAAATGGCTTAACCATTTTCCACAACAGAGTAATTTCAGTGCATTTCCGACCTGATTTTAGTAAAAAAATCCAAGGCTTTCTTTTTTGAATTTCTAAAATTGACCATAAAAAGTGCACAATAATGAGTTTGAAGTTGCGTGGAGATTGTGGTGTTCAGATGAGGCCATTTCTACTTCACCACTCTAGACGCCTTGAGCAACTTATCTTTGAGGGTAGAGTTTCTTCTGAATTCAGCTCTTCCGTAGAATCCAGCTCCCGTGTGCAGCTCACTACGAACAGTTTTGTACGTAGAAACCGGGTTCTGAGTGTATTGACCTGGGAGTTCTGCAGCGATTTTAGGAGCTGCGGTCTTGAAACCCTCTCCAACAATTCGGTTTAGAGTCCGACGGTCTCTCTCAGATAACTTTAACTTTCGGCCAGAAATGTCTCTTTTAAAAGCGACAGTCATTAATTTTGAGATAACCCCCTGAATCGCCATCCGCTAGGGCAGTTTGTGCTACATTAGTGCCTGCCATATAAACTCCAACAGTTTGTAACCTTTGAAGGTTCGAGAGGTCTTGTATGTTAGTGAGGTTATAACCAACTTTTTAAATATCAGTAAGCATGTATGAAGTTTGTGATGCAAACGTTTTAAGTGTTTTCACTATTTTGTCCAACCTCTGTATCCATAAACGTTTTTGATTGAAGTTTGAATTCTGCAACTTGATTTTTTGTCTTAGTAATTCGTCAGGCAATATAATAATGAGCGAAGAACCCAACTGCCTCGGCTAAATTTCAAATTTCATATTAAGAAGCCAGTTGTATTAGTAATCACAAAATAGAAAAGGATTCGGTTACTTTGACATGCGAAATGGATTGCCTCATTTTCTAATGGCAAAATATATTTGTTAAGCCTGTGATCTACATTTTATTAGTAGCGACTGCTGTAGAAATATATATTTAAGAATACAATTTCACTCTTACGATGTCAATTTGAAAATAGAGCTTTTCCTAATTAAAAAGCAAAAGACTTGTGAGTGAAATGGGACTATATTTTAAGTCGCAGATTCATCTACAATCTTTAATCTCTTACCACCGACTATCCGAAATAAGCCTATTATTTAGGAAAAAAAGAAAAAAATATTGATGGTGGTGGCTCGGTCAAGTCTCGATCTTCATTATCAGCTAAATTAATGAAATCTCACCTCTTCCAAACCCTAGTCTGAGACATGTACTCAGTTTTCCTACCAAAAACACGCTTCTAAGAGAATTCTCCTCTCCCTCAAAGGGGTTTCTGATCCGTGTTTGAAAGGACCTGCAATCACAGCATGAATATCAAAAATCACGCTCTTGGATTGTCATACCCAAGTACTCCTTTAATAGCCACTCCTATTGTCCAGCATTTAATCTGTAGAAGCTTCCAACATAATGATTGTCACCTGACCACATCTTCTAAGTCAGCAGAGTCCTCAACCATACCCGAACGCTACTCACTCTGTTTTCTCCACAATATCTGCCATACCTCACGCATATACCCCATAATACTTATCACCGCATTGACTAACCTTCGTCACCGAAAATCGCCAGTTGACCTCGCCTTCATCTAGCAAATCATTAACACTTTATTTAGTCAGCCCATAATCATGTTCAGGAATCACACATCCTATGCCAAAATGAGCATAAGCGAATAAACTGATTACATTTTGTGTTTGCATTATATGCATAAGTTTTAGTGACCCGATAAATACATCGCACACCTAGAGTCAAACTTTTTGAATCCTCATGGGTTGAGTGAACTGACCTTGATTAATTGACCATGCTGTCTACCCATAAATCAAAGCATTCATATCCTGACAAACCGACACATACACATCGATCACAAACACTATTATACCAACGTCTTCTCTTCTTCCTCCGGTTTCGGGACGCTACATTTTAAATGTTATATTGATATATTTAGAAAAGGAACCTAAAAGTTACTAGAGAGGTTGTCGTTTCAAATGAATTTATTTCATCAGAAAAAGCAGTGGCGGAGGGCGCGACAATAGACTGGGTCTGCAGGATATGAACATCGACTCGTCGAACGCCCTCATGTTCCTCATTCTGGTAGTGCTGGCCGGCGCGATGCTCATCGTCATGGTCTTCCTCGTTTCCATCTGCTTCTCCCGCCAACGTAAGTAAAAGCTGCGCCTCGAGAAGCGGTCCCATACAATTTTCCACTCAGAATCACAATCACAATCAATCACTCACAATCTATTTAAGCTAAATAGATTGGAAAATGCGAGCAGCCGCGAAAGAATGGCAGAGGAATGAGCCAACGAGGCTTACGTCGAGGTTGCCAGGATCGGTGATGTGCTGGAATCTGTGGTAGACCGTCTCGCCACTGGGCAGCCGCTTCTCTCTGCGGTAGAGGATGATGAAGCGCGTGATCTCGCAGCTGTTGTGACGCCAGGGCCGCGACCATTTCAGATGAACTCGCCCATCCGGCTGCAATAGACAGAGTTGAACAAACAGTAGCATTAAGCACTGGTTCCATGACTCGTCCCACTAATCTCCAAGTCCCACTACTTTTTCAGCTGCAAAACTACCCCTTAAGCTCATTTTCGGTATGATTATATAGAAGAAGTTAAGATTACAGGGTCTTCAGCCTGAGACCTGGAGTATCGATTATCGGCAAAGGGCGGGGATGAGGTGGAGGGGGGATTTGGGAAACAGTGAGTGGGGGAATTGTAGGCGAGGGGCTCGTACTTAGTGCCACCGAATCGGGGATCATCCAAACCGTACAACTGTCGGTTTGAGTAGTCACCTGCCAGATTCATCTGCTTCCGACGACCACGCCACAACGCACGAGAAAGAGCGAGAGTGGCCGAGCGACGTTTAGTTGTAACTGGTGCGAACACCGGCTGATTGTGATTGGCTGAAGTGAATGAAAACCAATGAGTGTCTTGCAAACTCCTCATGTTCTGATTGGCACAAAACAAAACTGGCTTCTCATTAGGAGAAAGGTTAGTAAGAATTGCTAATATTTAATGAAGCGTGGTTAAAGTTCCCATATATTAGTAGTGTATGATGAACTAAATATCCAAGTTGCACCTCTCTAATTGATAACCACTCTGGGATCTAATAGTAGCTACCTTGACTGTGAGATTCCTCAGTGAGTTACAATAGAGTAAAGCGAGTATTAACCTATCCTCGAGTGAATGTCTCTGGCCGACTCATAAACTGCTGGGTTTCATTCTTTCGTAATATATTTTGTGCTACTAATAACTCCTGGGTACTTTCATGTTAGAGAGGTTTCAATCAAGCAAATACCAATTTTATCGTTCTGTAAAGCAAAGGATTTTGTTCCGATTAACTGCGATTAAAAAACTGTTCAGATCCATAAAAAATATTAATATTTATTGGATAATGTTTAGTTAAGTTGACTTGCTAGATTGAGACCCTATCGAAGGCCTTGGTTAACAACGTATTTGTAGGATGTTTCGGTGTCCACC
>JAUOZQ010001340.1:0-14445 GCA_030710315.1 Anomotaenia brevis | reverse complement strand
CTGTTAAAATATGTGGATGGGCAAGTCAATTAGGAATATGCTATAGCTTTTTATGCATAGCAATTGCCACAGCTTTATTCCATATTTGTTAAAAATAAATTTGGTACGAGCGTTTACCTCGGACCCGAATCTTACTCGATTCCAGCAGCAGTAACACAAGATCTGGTGGACTAATGGAAGTAAAAATCCTTTTTTGTCCAGTTTAAAACATTTGTTGCATTTCAGGGAAAAACTCTTTGCACAAAACGAATTTAATAGAATCTTGCACCAGGATATTATGGATTATTGACAAAAACCGTAAAACCCAAGGATAACTGGAATTATTTTCTTCTTAATGGATGTATTCTTAATGCTTGCTCAGTGAGACGATGATAGATAATTATGTCAACATTGGCAATTAGCATTCGCAGTAATCTTTGAATAGTTTTATGCTGCACCACTTTGACTTCTCTGATCTTCCGGCTATTCCTTGCTAAGTAGAAAGGAGGCGAATCGAACCATGTCATTCTGTGTGGATACACATTTACAGAGCAATTGTATTTATATGGATTAATGAGACAGATCAAGATCGAATTCTGAGACTTATTTGACCCTTCCAGATGTATTCGGATTTTGATGAATATATAACCGTAATGGGTGATGGTGTAACACTGAGTGCTTCGTTATTTCTGCATGTGCGGTATTAGGGAGAGCAGAAGCACTTGAAATGATGAAAACTTGCATCTTCACGAATCTTAATGTCTTGACAAATGCGATCCTTAATGGCAGTTGTTTTATTGAGGTCGGATGAGAGCTTGACAAAGAAAGAATAACGCAGCCACAACGAAAACGCCAACTGGAGAATTCCCAATGAAACATGACACTGTGGAAAGAATCGGAATCTCTCTTATAAGCAACTAAAACCTTTCTTTTTCTGATTTGACTGAATCATTTTGAAATTTGTCGAAATTAGTTCCAGAGTGTTAAGGAAAATAAATCTTAGTAGAAGAAGAAGGTATTTTGCATAAGGCAAACGAATAATAATGATTTCCAATTGCAGCCTAAATTCTGGATGACTAGAAACCCGGATTATGCTCGTCTCGTTTTGGCAAAAAAGTCAACTAAAAAAAGGGAAACCCTTTGCTGTCCCAGTAAGAAACGGAAGGGTATACCGCACTTTTTTTAAAATAACAATTAGTAGGAAAAATTTTTATGGTTAAAGAACACAGAGGAGGCGGAAAGTGTTAGTTTGTTGGAAAGAGTACACGGGACGGAAAAGGAATTAGAATCAGTCCGGTAATTCATGAACCGATGATTTTATCATATATATGAATGGATAGTCGATTTTAAAATGGGACGATTTGAATTCGAGAGATTTTGGATGGATCATATGCTCTTATCGGGAATAAAAATTCTCCTTCATTATTAAATTACACAGATAATAATAAAAAATAAATGATTAAACTGTTAACTACGGCAAATGCAATTAATTTATTTTAATCAACCTGTATCCTTAATCAGTAGCCACTGTGAATCTGAATCAAGCTGTTTCCGTTATAGTGATAAATGGTGAGCTACCAACGTATCCCTTAGTAGTCCAAACGCTATGGTTGCTGTCATCTGACAAAGAGCCACAGATGCGAGCTATTTCATCCAGTTAACGGCTGGGCTATTTCATTTGCTCGTTCTGTAATTAACGCGAATCATTTCAACTCGAAACAGTGATCTAAAATATTTCAAACTGGTCCGTGGAACAGTGTAAGGTTGATGTTAACTTTCACAGCTTAACAAGCTGATGGTTGCTATTAGCCGCTATGTAGTAATTAGGACAAGTAGACAGATGATAACGTTAGGGAAATTAACAAATTCCAGTTCAATATTTTACCAGTGGGTTTGCTGGGCTAAACAACCAAAAAAGTACTTGAAAATGTTTGTTTTTTAATGTTCAAATTAGCAAACTCCTTGAACGTTGCAGGGCCGTATACTTGAAAGTTCTGAGAGACTATTAGCACTACCGTTCGAACGTTTCAACTAAGTCATTTGCTTAATTGCTACTAAATCTAGTAGAGCCAACGGAGTAGAGATTTCAGTAAAAATTAAATGTGTTTAATGCCCTTTTTTAACAATTTTAGCTACATAGATTAGTGCGTTGGTCTTGTCTTCAAAGATGACTTTCCCTTCTGGAAAAAATTCTTGAACAGCCCCAAATTGTTTCATAGACTCGTGGAGGAAGAGTTTTTGTGGGAGCTTGACATTATAGGTGCTAAAGGAGCTCAGCAGTCAGTAAAGTTTAGGAGCTTTACTTAGAAAACGTCGACTCCGGTCAGAACTGTGCTTTGCTGAGAACAACGTCTTTCCTTCTTACACGAGGATAGTACTTCTTAAAGTACACAAACAATTTGAGCTCATAGAAAAGGTTTCTTTTAAAAGGTTATAATATGTTTAAATATTCCTTAATATCCATATCGTTTAAGAAAAAATGCAAAATATATATCGTGTTTTGACTCCTATAATATTTTAATAATAAAGATACCTAAATATTAGCAGTTTACACTACTATGCACAATTCCTGTACGCTCAATATTGAGCATGCCATCTCGCACACCATACTTAGGCTGACTGGGCCAATTAACTGATGAAACTGGTGCTGGTAGGGACGTTACCTATCCGCTCTTGAATCTACAGCTCAATTTTACAAAATAAACTATCACAAAAAGCTTTTCTACCAAAAAGTAAAACGGTCGTAAGGGAATTTCAGGAATCGGTTGTTAACAGAGGTAAACCGTATCAGACATTAAAATACTTCCTCAGTATTGACATTTAAAGAGGCTACATGAGCCTTGTGTGATTATTGGTGCGATAAAATTCGGAATTTTCTTGTAGTTTATACATTTCTGATCTTGAGAATGTAAGAGATCTATCTTCAGTAGGCTCGCTGATGCCTAATTGCAATACACGCCGGTTTATTGAAAGGCCGACTGCAAACACTAGTTAGGTGGTAAATGAGCTGTTATCATTGCGAAGTCCTCGATTATCGATGGGGAAAAGAGAGGGTGAATAGAAGCCGCCCAGTCTACATTATTTCTTCCTTCCGCGTAATTCCCATGCCTACTCGGCACCATCCAACTACATATGAAGCATATGAAATAGATTGCCACTGCTACACTGTTAACAATAGCTCACTGCTCTTACTTCCGGACTGCACTTCTTTTGATGATTTAGCATTAAACGATAGATGATCGGAAAATAATCAAACCATAAATATCTTATCTGCTTCAAATTTGGCAGCTCCTTAGCATTACAAATAAGTTGAATGTAATGTGAATCTAATAGCCCACAAATTGTCTCAACGGCTTTGCAAATGTGTTGTTTGATGAATTTCACCTCTAGCGCTCAAGTCTGGTTATGCAGGGGAGCGAAGACTTTACTTTAAGGGGAATTTTTGATTTCACTAGGAGGTTATGATCAAATCAGATTTATGAGGACTGCCCTCTAAAAAGACCTAAGATTTGTAGTTATCTGTTTGTCATTTTAGGTCGACGCATTTCACAAGTTGAAGGTCGTCCCTGAGAAGTACCGGAGACATTGTGTCAACGAGAGGGTGACACCGTGTTTAGCCTCATTGAGGATTTCTAAGGTATATGGAACAAAGGTGAAGCATGATGGAATTTAAGCGGGGGACTCCTTAAGTATGTTTGCCTGGAAGCAGCTCCCGCCGAAGGACAGCAGCAGCTGTGAGCAGCCTTGGAAGATTGCGAAGGTCAGTTCCTGACACGGATGAACAAGAACACCTCCTCGAAGGAACCACCTTTTCGACTTCAAATAAAGTGCAAAATGTATACGTTGGAGCCCCAATAAAACAAGATTCCCGTAGTGTTCTTTTGCTTTATACCCATGGCGATCATTATTGTAGTCATATTTTGAGAATTGATCTTGTTATCTCCATTAGGTGTGCAACCTGAATCGCGCGCAATTTTATACTACTAAAAATGTTCCACTTGAAGCTAAAAATTTATCAAAAATCTTACTTCTAAACCGTCAATTCAGTCTTATAATGTTAAAACACCCGAAAAAATGTCGGTACCAACACAACTTTAGTTAAAAATCCCATTACAAAATGTTCTTATTTGCGTGAATAACGAAAGCACTGAGAGGAAATATTCAAAGTCAGATGGATAAACACTGTGGTTAGTAAATGATAACCGATAACGCTAAATTCCGCTGCCAAGGAACTAGAAGGTGTTTAACTGAAAAAGGACGGAAATTACCTCACAAGTAATGGAAATTTTGTGAATCAATAACTCGGAGAACTGAGAATGCAACTGTCGCAAAGGTGGAAATTCACCATAATGCAATATAATTAATTGACTTTTCACTTTTCTCCTACCTCTGTATTTGGTATGACGTCAATCCAGATTAAAGCGGTAAAAATAGTGTAATTAAGGCCTTTACCGGCATCGGTAAATAAAATGAATTATAAGTTGTGCTATATGGAAATGGACTCAGCTTACTCTCATAAGGTATAATGAAGAAATCCTAAGCAGCAAAATACTGCCTTTCAGACAAATTCTCAGGATGCAGTAGAATGGTGAATCGGAAATTAAAATTTCGTATTCAAAAAGGGAGAAAAGCCTTAGAGGTTATAACCTGCTCAACGTGATAAGGATGTCTGAACATATTGTCATTACCAGTACACTTTTAGTTCAAAATGCACATTATGAAATTATCTCGCGTGAGTAAGCAACGAGAGCTAAGAGAGACCATGGTTGCCGATTTATATTGATGAAAATCGTGGCTTTATTTTTGTCACATTTCCAATGTTTAGTGATGTTGGGCTGGGACATATGACTGCATTGATTACCCCGCTAGAATGTAATTTGATGTGGATGATTGATGAAAAATATTTTGTAAATCCTGCAGCTATTTTTCAAAAAACTACATCAGGTCTTGTTTATCGACTTTGGCAGAATCCAATTCATTTACGGCTAATTTAATCCCCGTAAGCATTGCTATTCTAACTATTATTCAATGAATTATTGGATTTCAAATCACTCTAGAGTGCTTCCATGGAAAAACCTGCAAATAAGAACACGGAGTATAAACAGATGACATGCATATAAGGTAATTCTTACCACTTGATAGAAGTGGCCTAATGTTTGAAGCATGTAGCAGGAAGTTCAACGCGTTATAGGATTTTGTTTTCGTAGGAGACAAATAAACACCAATACACCCTTGAAAGTGTACAACTGCGGGATTCACCTGGGTTTCTAGCGTATCCATTATAAGTTATGCGCTCGATATATAACACTACACACAGCTTTTAAAAGATGGTAAAGATTATCTTCATATTGCAAAAGCAGTTGTAAAATATTAATTATCCATCCTTAGTGATATATAGGTGATTAAAATCTCTAAATCAAAGGTCTTTCAAGGCACAATTAAATGGCATATGCTAATGAGAAAACAAACGATGCACAGCAAAGAAATATGGCAAAAAATTCAGGTGGATAAGAAACAGTGTTTAATGCACTGAGAGATGAGAGAGCGCAAGCTCCATCCTGGCACAAAAACTCTGAAGGTGGTTTCGAAAAGTAAATTTTTAAGATACCTTGGCGTGCATTAGAAGCAACAGACAAATTGTTTTCCTACTTGTTGGACTTTGCTTGCATTATTGGGCCTCTATCATGAAGTATGTGTAAGATATGACCTCTTCTTGATGTTGTATCAGTCGTGGTTGCACCCGTTTGGGCTTTACTTTACTGGCCTACTGAATTAGTTCTAAGTACCGAACCGATTGATTTGGCTTTACTTTTAGGATACCTTGATCGATGTAGAACATTATACGATTTGTCATTTATG
Source organism: Anomotaenia brevis (assembly GCA_030710315.1). Lineage (NCBI taxonomy): Eukaryota > Metazoa > Platyhelminthes > Cestoda > Cyclophyllidea > Dilepididae > Anomotaenia > Anomotaenia brevis. The sequence goes on along the minus strand of JAUOZQ010001340.1, from coordinate 8,607 downwards.
GATTCTTCTTTATTCATTTCGGCAATGGGTGGGTTTTAAAGTCTCTTTTAAGTTATCGCAAACGAAAGCAAATGACCATGGCATTAGGGGTCAGTCCTTCGTATTGATGGCAATGACAAAAAGCGCTTGAAATTTATGTGAAGCCCTTCTCTTGCTTTAATGTTGAATTTTCCATCATTACGTACTTTCGCCAACTTATTTTCGCAGTGATGGAATAGGATACAGCTTAAACTGCAAGTAAACTCAAATGCATTTAAGAGCAATAAACTGAAGACTTTCTACTCATCGTGGGTCTGTTCGAGAGTCAGTTGAGGAGGCTGGGCATTTTTGATTCAACTGGGAAGCAACAAGTTCAAAAGCCATTTGAAGGTAACGAAGTGGATCACCTATGTCTATCGTCCCCTATTAATCAAGCAGTAGAGAAAGAAGCCGGTGTTTGTGGAAATACTCATGGAAGTACTCAGCAAAACCCACTAGTCCAAAAAGCGGTTTCATAGAAACCTGCGGCTTAGGTTCGATTTAGAAGTGGAGTTGCGGACTGCTCGATAACGACAAGTGTACCAAAAGTTAGATTAAAGGCGGCATCCTTAATGACGTAATTTTAATAATTTTCACTGTGATTAAATAGGGGTGCATTGATATTTAATTGTTTCTGCTAGTGGACAGCGTCCAAAATTTCACTTCAGTAAAGACATAATATTAACATTGCTCTTCTGCGTTTGGCATATTTCACAGGTTCATACAACTTATCGAATGGTACATGGAGCTGATGAATTACTTACACTGACTTACTTTGGTGCTTACTATTCCGGCAATACTGATATTCCAAGATCCTGGGGTGATGCTGCGGTAGTCGAAATATATAAAGGGAACGGATCGAAAATTTGCCCGGTAGTTACAGGCTGATCCTCCTCCACGACGTCATCAGCAAGATGTTTGTAAGCTTAACGGTGGGCAGGCTATACTGAACCGTCGCAAAGCGAACACAAAGGATTTCAACTCTAATTTACTTCAGAATAATGGTCTAGGAGTAGGATTTCAATAGTTTTAAGTATAAAGAATAATGAAAACTTTTTCCACGATCCTCGACCATCTTCAACTGCCAGTGAATGCTTACTCCGGTTCAGTTGGTGCTGGTATTGCAGAGTTGAATAGTAAAAGGGGCAAGAGCAAAAGCAAAGTAAAACAAATTTAGCAGTGATCCCAGATAATGTTCACCCTGATTAGCCGAGAGAAATCTTTACTTAAGAAGCGATTTATATTTTCTCAGTAATTCTGGAAGACTATTTAAAGGGCGAAGCCGGAGGCTACTTTTTGCTAAAACTCCATTTTTAATACTTTATCTGTCATTTTCAATTTTGATACTGCGCGTAGACTGGAGTGCAGACGATCGTTTGATTCATTATTAACTCAGGATTGCGCTTCTCAAATGAATTAATTGCAGGTATTTCAAATTTACTAGTTTATTTTTCAATTTTTGGAGTTTCTCACAGATTGACGTGATGGTTTAATGTCAAAAAAGAAAACCGGGTTTAATGGAACTAAGTAATGTAAATTACGCCTTTTGCTTGTACAAATACCCATATTTAACATTGGAGAAAGCATCTCTGAAGTTCGATTCGTAAAACATGGACTTATAGGAAGTATGCCTCGAGTATGCAGTTAAGAAGGACAATAAAGATGAGGTACTGAGTTCTTCTTCTGATTTTAACCTGAAATTAGCAATACAGTTGCATTCTTTATTTGGTTTTCTTAATTTGACTGCAACCAAATTGCGAAAAAAAGTAACTTGCATTCTAAATTTAATAAACGTTAGCAAAACGAGGTCGCTTAAGTCACAGAGGGTGAGTACACTTCGATTAGCCCCAAAATGCCGACTCGCTTAACTCGTGATGTTTAAAAAAGAAGAGTTATTCCCATTTTTTATGATTCAACTGTTAATAATAATAGGATGTCAATACGAATGGCTCCTCTTCATTTTAGCTGAGTGGGGATACTTGTTAATTGCTTACATATTTCACTTACCATAGCATTGCTTTATTTGATAGCAATAAAAAGAAATATTGCTAAACAAAATCCATTGACCGTTCCAGCTGTTTAGATAATTCTTATGAGCATTTCTTATTTGTCAAAAATGAGTTTGAAATGAAAACGCCTGCATAATTAACCTCGGTCGTTCCATAGTATTTGCATTGCCTTGTCATGAAATTCAAATAGTCTCTAATGGGTAGGAGGGGCCTTCATTTCTGTCCCTCAGGCTACCAAGATCGTAGGTGAGCAACTATGCTAGGAAACCTTATCCTCTTCATTATTCATCCAAGAATTGGACTTTTTCCATGCGGAATGGCTGATTTCCATCAGACTGATTCGGGACTGCGTTTCAGGACAACACAATACTGCAAATTGCCTTGCCCAGAAACAAGTTTTCTCCAACTTATTAGGATACCAAAGAAGTAGACTTAAAACTGATCTAAAATGATGAATTATTGATAAAATCATTAATTTTCAATGATCATGAAGGTAATTAGCCAGGGAATAGCCGATCGTACTGACAGGTTGTTTGTTATTTTTCAATGGGAGATAAGATTAGTTGGCATTGATTAAGCATAGCATAAACGTAGCAATTGTGGAACTACCTTGGTTGGTAGGTCACATATGGAATCAAACTAGTGTTAACTAAGCTCCTAGCTACTTTGAACCAGTATAGAAGTAGCTTCAGCTTAGTCGGTAGGGATGCACGTGGAGATGGCGAAGTGTCTGTGGTGGTCATTCTATCAGCATCGTGCAGTAAAGAACCGTGGCCATCTCGGCTCTACAAAAGCTGAGGAGGAGAAGGGATCTGGTGCCCAAGACCGCTTTTATGATCTCGAGACGGTAGTTCTTTGAGTCAAATGTGATAGAAATATTATTGCTACGGTAAAATGGGCAAAACGAATAGCATTGGGATTTTGGTCCCGGAGACAGATATCTGCTAGTAAATTGGAAAAGATCAGTACGTCCTCGAGTGTGGATGTGACAGCTCCGAGTGGATGCCATGGGGATCCTTAGCCTTAAAGGTGTTGCAAAAACAGGGTTCTCAAGTCCATGATGGACGCTGATACCTCTGGGTATCATCACTGACTCTTTGTCTTTGGGAGCAAATGAGTGAGTTATTGTTACCTTGTTTAAGTAAATAATTTTTTGTTTAGATAGTGATCATTGCATCTGTTCCAGTGTGCCTTAAACTTCACAAACTTATAAATTGTGAGAAAAGAAATTGGGTTTGCTGTGAAGTAGCTCCTGAAAATACGATCTCTATTGGCAATAAACACAGAACAATTTCTAATATAAAGTACTACATGTATTTGGCCAGAAACACAGACAATTTTTCTGCAATCTCACATCATGGAAACACGAGAGACCCAGGAACATGATTCATATAAGAACGAAAGCTGCTTTTTATTAATATCTTTCCCAAATTACTTATGCTTATCAACGCTTTCACTTCTGAAATCTGCGCATCAACGATAGAAATCAAACATTAATGCCCCAACATTAATGCTGTTGTTCGAGATTGGGGAACATGCTTTTTCAATCGTAAAAGGAAAGGTTTTCAATTTTACTCCGACAGAGCAAGTAATCTTTATTATTAAAGGAAAAAGTACCTTCTAAATCGATGCTAAATACACATCTTCAAGAATGCTCCAAGGCAATAACATATTTGTAGGCCATGCAATCATTTTTCCAAGAATGTAATGGTCAGCAAGCCATATTGTAAGACTCACAATGTGAACGACGATTTAATCTCACACTATTATTTTTACTATTATTATCACGAGGAAATCTGTGCCTTATCATTCCCCCATCAGAAGGTAAGGGACTCGGGCTAATTTGTGCGAACAGCTGTGATTTTGGTGATCAATGGAAACCTAACATACCTCGATGTTCTCTGTGTATTTTTTGTTATTCCATATGTTTAATTAGGGTAGCTATTTTTTAAATATAAAAAGCATCGCACTACCATGTCAGGTTAACGGATGAGGAGTCTCTACTAAAGTTCAAGGAATTTCTACTGTGTAGTTGCATTATGCAAAACTGGAATCAAAACGCCTGCCTTAGGTTTGACGTATACGAAGTGGTCTCAGTCGCAAGAGCTACAAATTTTTGCAAAGTATGCATAATGCCTTCGATAAAGATCCCGTGGTTCTTTAACATTGAGCATTTTTTGAAGGTATATTAAATGGTTTAAACCATCTGAGAAATTGAAATCGGTCCTACTTTTAGTTATGGAATTAATAGCTTGTCAAAAGTGTTCGCGGCAGATTATTCGGATCCATTTGGAATTAACGTAAAGGCGAAAGGAATTTTAAATTCCTTTATTGCGTGATTTATTCTCTGATTAATCAACTCTTCATCTCACATTACGTTTCTGTTTTTCATCAATAGTAGGATACACGAATCTCAAAAAACTGGATTAATTAGCTTCTGCCTTTAGCAATGATGACCGCTGATATGGCTGCTGCATGACCTGCAAATTGCAGTCTTGCTCTACTTCTAATAGGTCATTTAATTACTTATTGTAATACACACTTCAAAGAAAGTGGGATATTCGAAAGGAACCCATCTAAAAATGCAATCTGAACATTGCCCGAAGCAGTTAACTGGGTGCTTTTTAATGTGTATAGAGCAAAATTAGTACTGTGCTAAGTGAACATGCGATAGAAATAGTGTGTTATGTTGTGTTTTTGGTTACAGTAGCCGTTCAACTTTAAAAGTGTAGAGGAAATGTCAAAAAAATTGTATTGCAAGATAAATGTGCATTAATTTTGGCTTCAGGGAACTGCTTATTGATTATTTGTACCTAATGGGAATAGTAATAATAATGATAATGTTGAAAGCAGGTAAAGAAGTGGAACATGAATTCCTTGAGGTAAAATTGAACTTGTTGTTGAAATCCATGTTACCAAGGTAGGTTCATAAGACTGCATTTATTGTTATCTCCGATGGAGCAATAATTGGCTAGTAAGGAGTTCACTGGGGGACAGAATCTGGTTATGTTCTTCTTAGTGCTAACTTTGGGGTTTTGTTTATTTGCATAGGCGTTTTATGATATTATGGGACAATTGATGAAAATGATTACTAGATCATATTCAAATTTTATCAAACCACTAATTTTACCATTTAAATAATAGAAACTACAGTTTGGTTGCGAAAGTTGAATTTTGTTAATGAATAGTTTTACCATGAAGAATGTAAGGAGTAAATAACGCATATGATGAACTATTTATTCATTAAATCATCCAAACCTGGGGCGATTTTGAAGGTTTTACTCGATAACTTTAGTGTAAACACAAGAATCAACCCATTTGGACTTCTAAAATGTCACCGAATGGTGGGTAATATCAATTCACTTGAAAGGTTTTTCTTGTGAAAAACGCACGTTATAACCAGGAATGACTAATTTGTGGCCAAAAAACAGATCATTTGGGGATTCTAAACAGCTCTATCCCTAATAATCATGTGATTTTCTAACTGAAATAAATAAAAACTAATTGAATAAAATAGAACGTGTTTTTTGCAATTACACGGTTATAGTATTTGTTAGCGAACTCATAAAACAAGTGCAAAACTTCATGAAATTTCTTTTTGTGAAAAAATCAGATTTAAATCAAGAGTCCAAATGGAGACATTTGCTTTAGAAGCGTTTCACTCTGTACAAGTTTTATGAAAGTTAAATTCATTGCTAAAATCATTGTATTCAGGAAAATTACCTGTAAAGTACGTTTTTGAGAGAAACCCTCCTGTATATTTTAAGAACCCCATTATTTTACTTCGGCCTTGCTGCATAGTACACTCGTGGTGTAGGCTTTCTCGGAACATTAAAAAGTCCTTTTGTAGAGGAGTGTTCATGAAATGACCACACTTTTCCTTACCGTATTTTTAAGCGGAAACAGGCAACTGCATTACTATGAACAAATTTACAATCATTTTCTTTGAAATAAACAAACTACTTATTGGAATCATTCCTGCATCGGAAGCATAGGCAACGACACCATGCAGTACGCAAATTCTCGTAAATTTTCTATATAAATAGGCGTGAGTTCATTAGGTTCATCCTCAACATAGAGCATGCTTTCTACAACTCTGCTTCTTATTTCAATTCTGAGCTTGGTAGCTGGGATATACGGTACGAAAACGCCCTTAATACATCTTTACTATTTCATATTGATAAAAATCTACTTTTTGCAGTCGATCATGCGTCAACAGTCCAACCAACCAATGCTTTAGCCAACAGTAAAATCGCAAAGGCTTTCGAAATCATTTCATACGAAAATAAACATATTTTTGCATACTACCCAGCAAATGATGTATTCCAGTCAACCTGTCAGAAGTCATCGAATTCTGACACAACTTACGTTTGTGAAACATATATTAATAGAATTGAATTTAACGAGTATATGCAAAGTGTGAGTTGCTTGAATTTCATGTGATTCCCTCTCATGTTTTAAGTCATTAAATAAACATGATTTTTTTACCCATAGCTCTTAATCCTAACTTTGATCAATAGATACAAAGTAATTCGTTTGCAGGACCTGCGCTTTAATGCCGTATATACTCTGAAAGAAGACGGCAATCTGCGCCTGAAAGAAACGAACAGCTACTTTGCTGGAGTGTGTGGTATCCCCGCTGGGTCCTTTTTGCATGATTGCACCAGTTTATTTGATTTTTTGCAACTTAATGTTGTAGACGTCTAATTTAATCTCCTTGGTATAAATTGATTGGTTTGGTTTTCTCCATTGGCTTTTGATTACTGGTGCACACATCTTTTCTACTAGGTCTTTTCGCTTCTCAGACGAAAGTTTGAGGTGCTTAATTTCGTCAAATTAAATTATTTAATAACAGCTCCTTTGACTTAATTTATTTTATTACACAAATACAATAAAAGCACTAACCTCTGATAATTCATTTCTGTTTTCAGCTAATTTTTCTATATACCATTTTATATTTCCAAGGACATTCTAAAACATCTGTGATTTAGGATTATTGGGATGTTTCCCTAAATCTGCTTTGCTTATTACATTTAATGTGATTTAGTGATCGTGAATCTGGTTACCATGTTTAATGTCACAGTGAATACAACTGATGAACTAGAGAAATACTTTCACGTTGATATTTTTCGTTCTTTCACGTTAATGTTTACTAAGACATTAAAGCGATGTTGATTGCTTTGTTGTGATATCGATGACAATACCTAAGTCATAATGATGTGCAGTGTCCTATTCCATTGAACTATTCTGCAACGATTTACGGAATTAAAATAAATACTTTCACTGACTAATTGCGCACATCTATATATATTGGTTAAATTTTAATTGAATTTACATGTGATAAAGTAAAGTAATATCCTGAAAAATAAAACTACTTAAATTTCACGATATTCTAGACCTATTTTGAAAGTTCTTCTTGAGTTTTGCTCATTAGAGTTGAAGTCAGAGATCACCGAATGAAATATTGCTATTTATAGTCGCCTAATCGGTGGAAATTAAAGCGCGGTTTGCAGCTCGGCTGCCATTTACGTCATTAAACTAACAATGAATAACGAATAGCGAAAAATGATGACTCACATCGAAAGAATTAAGCTATCATGCTGGAGGATGAGTCCCAAAAATCATGAGAATGCAAAATAAAAACGCAATACCTGTTTTAAGACATGATTTCATATGAAACAATTGTTAAAAGATGCACTTTTATTTACCAAATTCAATCTTTTTCTAATTATTATCTATGGATTTTTCATTCACCTCTAATTTGGTATAGTTTTGTCTTAACAAAACTGTTTGATTTTTTGCGAAGCAAACAAGGATTCTAAATTGTCCATTTGGGACTCTATAACTTTTGACAGGCTACTTCATTTGGCCTTGTTATCTCTCCTCCTCAAGCTTAGGCTAGTCTCGATATTTCTCGTAACTGTTTCATCATTACAATTTGACTGCCACCACTTTTTAAGTCATTTCTAACTTCAGATAACCCTGTAACCTGTCTGTTATTTCCCAAATATGCATGAATCACGGCTATTTGCTAAAATTGAAAACAATTAACACGGAGACCTATCTATCTAAATTCACAAAGTGGATTCACTTCCAGTCCATAGCCCCCAAATACTGGTCACCTTTGCCTACAATTTTGTTGAAATACTGAATATAAGTCAGAATGGGAGAGGAGTGATTGTTCTCCACGCAGTGACCATTAAATGAATGTGATTTAAAATAAAACATCAAGCGACCTCCATTTTTAGGGAGTTACGGCGCCATCTTTTAGGTGATACTGAAGAACCGATAAATACGGCTAGATGTATTCAAGTACCAGTTGAAAGTTGTGGTTTTAAAATTTAATGAATTAATGTTCATCTCGGGCTGTTGAATGCATGGCATGAATGTTTTATTAAGCTAAGCGATTCCATTTTACCTATGTTTCTTGAGTTTATTACTCCGGAGTAAGCGAACACAATCAAACGATTAAATCCATTGGATTTTTAGTCATCCTAAATACCCTATTAGTTGCTAGTCTCGTCTATTTGAAGATCAATAAGTAAACAAGTGCGGTCATGAAATAACTATTGGCGAATGG
>JAUOZQ010001339.1:0-14490 GCA_030710315.1 Anomotaenia brevis | reverse complement strand
CTGCCTTTCAGTCTTGCAGTCAAAAGGCCTACGCTAAAGGTGAAAGCGAACAATCTCCTGGTCCACCTCAATGTGCAGTTTCAGCGATTTAAAAGGCTTAGAATAACTGGAATACGTCCATTCCCTTTTACTCAGTTCGAGGTGTATCCTCCCCAAAATCCCTACTTGAAATCCCTGAAGGACACAGTTCTCTGCGGAATTCACGAGGCATTCAATTCGATTGACTGCAACTCTGCTTAAATTGAAAACCGATTTTCACTTTCCATTAATTTTGCTCACAAATAAAAGCACCACTTACCATTGACGGCTAAAATAACTTCTGTTTATCTATTTTTGATAAGGAGGGGAGTTTTCAGTAATGAAACGAATAAGTGTTCACTATACTTTTAACAAGATAGATTTTATTAAACAGTTCAAATATCAAATTGTACTCTTCCCATTCCTAATCAGGTAAAGACGGAATAAAAAACCATAATATATATTTTTTCTTACCTAAATTTATTAAGTACAATTTACGCTGCTACATATATGGTCTACTTTAGGTGAATTAAACACTCGGTGAGCTTCTTTACTAGGCAGTAAAATTTGTGATATTTTGTGCCAAACCTAGACGATTTATGAATAATTGCAATCAAAAATATGATGACTCTCATTCGAATGCTCTAAAAGACTGTGGATATTTCAGCTCAATGTAGGTGACTCAAGTTTCGAATCATTAGGTGGGTAAATGATACCCTGAAATGTGTGTGCTGGCCGTGAAATGTCAATTATTAAAATGTATTTCATGGCCTTGTCGTACTTTGATCTACTGCAAACACCCTTCTTAAGGTCCCAATCATGATGTGATTTTATTTTTAAAGCTTTTAAGGAGGCAAGAAAACTGCTCTAGTAATTCAAGCCCAATATTTTGACAATTAGACTGAAATTTGCCAAATACAAGTTAAAGCCTCCTTAGAAGTTAATATTCTTACAGAATTAGAAGTTCAATAAGGTTTTGATAAGAAGTGCTACTATTTCAAGGATATCTTAGAAGTAAGTGAACAAAGGGCAGAACGACTTTAGAGGTGTGCATGCGCAGGATCGTGGTCTGCTAAGACAAACAATGCAGCACGATTTGCACAGCTCATTGTTCACTTCGGTAGTAGGGTAACCTACTAACAAAGATAATGTTATTCTTAATTCGGTCAAAACATCATTGTTCGTTGTTGCCTTACACAGGTATATTAGCCACATGCAGACTTATGTGTAAAAAATTATTGGAATACTTAACTTATCAAATCAAAATGTTTATGCTTTAATACCTCATGATATTGACTGCGTTTTAAAAAAGGAGTTGTTATCTAAAACGGCCTTGAAACCAGCCATTATAAATAGCAAATTTGGTAAAACAGCTCGAAGAAAATTTAACCTCGCCAGTGATTGGTACAAATTTCAAAGACATAGGAATATGCAAATGACAACGATCACACGGCATCATAACAAATGCTACGTAGACCTGCTAATGACGGCAGACGACCCCATACCGTTGCCAAATCGGGTCGCAAAGCCTGCTTCCTGAAACACCAGACCTCCTAGTGCCTCATCTTACTAACGTTTCAAGAAGAGGTTCCAATCTACATGGCCAGGTTCCTCAACACAAGAAAATGAAGGTTCCACATCTCCTCACCTACTGTTCCATTTAGCTCTCTACTGAAATTCCATTTACGAAGAGCAGCAATACTCAACCATCTTCACGTGAAATTTTAAATTTTATTTAAATTTCCTCTCAAGCTTTATTAGCGATAGCCATCGCCGAGACTGGAATATGCCATATTCAGGGAAAATACCACTTTAGTAAATTTCTTATTCATGATTGGAAAAAATCGATGATTATCTTACAAAATAAATAAATGATATCCTTAGCTACCCTGTGGTTGTTCCTGTGAGATATATTCCAGACTAATATCGTGACCGTGGTAGGCAGAGACCCTGCCAAACGTTCACAAGATCATCCACGCCCAACGCCGCCACCATATTAACGTTTAATGCCGTTTGTTTCAACGAAAACAACACGGCGATCCATTCCATTAGGGCCCCTGTCAAAATATGAAGAATCATCTCTCTATGGAGAGGCTCCACCTGTATGTATGCAATATCCGCAGCCTGTCGACGCTCACCACTTCCACGATATTGTCGTCAAAAACACTCTTAAAGAAATTCCTGAAACAGGCGCCAACACTGATATATAGATATGCACCAAAATGGACTTTGTTATTTGCAAACCCTGGGAAGATCAGGCCTATTTCCTATCAATTTTCTATGAAGAACATATATAAAATCATGAATGCCTTGTTAAAAATTTTATAACCAACTCAGCAAATAAATAGGCTAAAATTGTAATAGGCCTCAAAGTGTGGCCAAAATCGATAGTTTGTATGATAGTGGAATCCAGACAGACTCGTTTTATTTGTGAAATTTGGAAAAATTAAGTATATCGCTATTTGAGCATTTAATAAACTTAATGAAATATGAATGCATTAATTAAATGTAGAGTATCCAAATAATTATAGTGCTTTTAAACATTTATTTTGAGTTTGGAGGTCACTTCTTGCATTGTTAAAGATAAAACAACAGTTAAGCTCTTCGCCGGGTAGTACTAGTTAAAAAATGTATCCAGTTTTCTTGTGTATTGCAGTTAAATACAGTATTTGTCTGCAAAATTGTATGTAAATTCTTGTCATATTATGCAAACGTGGGCAATTAGGTGCACAGGTTAAAAAAAACAATTTTTTTCCGGCCACAAGGTTGCAACCGCTGTAGAGCCCTTGACGTATTTCCAACTTCTTCTATACTGCACAATTCATACCTTTTTCCTACTTGATACTACAAACTCAACCCAGATGTTTGAAACCAGCATACTTCGAACAACAGCTCGAAAAAAGACTAACATCGCCAGTGATTAATACAAATCTCCAAGCCATACGAATACCATCGGCTATGCGAATGACAACGGTCAAACGGCATCCATAACAAATGCTAGGTAAGCCTGCTACTGACGGCAGACGACCCCATACCGTTACCGAATCGGGTCGCAAAGTCTGCTTTCCAAAGTGATTGCAATATTGAAACACCAGTCTTCCTACTGTTCAATCATACTAACGTTTCCAGCAGAAGTTCAATCTACATGTTCAGGTTCCTCAAACCAAAGAAAATGAAGACTCAACATCCCTTCACCTACGCATAAACTCCAAAAGTTATCTACTCTAGTTCCATTTTTGAAGCAGCTGCAATATTCAACCATCTTCACTCTATGCTGTTTGGAAGTAATGGTACTGTTCGCTGCACATCCCTCACATTCCTCGCTGTTTCTCTTCGGCGCAATGTTAAGACACAGGCACTAACCCATCTAGACTGTCTTCTACCCTCTACATTCCATACTTAACGGCACCTCTACCGGATCGATAAACCCAGTCTCCTCAACCGTCACACACATCGATCCACGATGCTCACACTCAACCGATGGTCGGCAACAGGCCCCTTCCCACTGGCCCACTCACTGATCCTCGATGACAAATCGGACCCAATCGGACCAACGGACGTTAGCCTAATTGATCAAATCACAAACACCCGGATTTTTCTTTTCTATCTATGTGTGTTTTATCGCCTTCATTCGAACCAGCTCTCTCAAACTACTCGTGTATGCTCCCGTCTTCTGCACAAACGTTGCGCTCGCTCTGCTACCTCCCCTTCTCGACTGACTGTTTATCGAGCCTTTTGTTTGCACCAACAAACGCTCCTTGGAGAGTATTGTGGAGACATGACGCCATTTCTACCTATTTACCGAACTGTCTTTGTGCCAAACTAGGTCCTTCGCTGCCAATAGACGTATTAGTTTGCACACCTCCAAAGGACCCCTCTAAGAACTCCTAAGAATTCAAAACCTTCCAAATATTCCAGTTCCAAAACCGATCTTACTTGATTTTGCTTTAATACCTCAAGACTCTGATCCAATGTTAGAAAAGGGCACAACTTTATAGCATGGCTCATCCTTACTTGAGGGCCGAATAGATTGCCGAAATTTGTGCTTTTCAAACTCCGAAAATGGCGGTAACACACAATATTAAATAATAAACATGCATTTTTAGTGGTGTAGTTAGACATCAGGGATATTCATTTTTTGTATTTACACATAAAATGAAACAATGGCGCCTTTTCATAATATAACTTAATATATAAAATAATTAGTATATTTTAGTTCTCCAGACTCAGGATATACGTTGGATACGGAAATAATTACAAATTCAGAACAGCAATTGATATTCCGTTCATTAATTGAAAAAATCGTTTAAATAGGTACTTATATCTTCATTATTTTTTAGGAAGAATAAATAAAACGAATTCGATAAAGAGATACATTTCAGAAAGAATAAAGAGAACGGCCGAAGCTGATGCGAGGCTTCTGAGCACTCCCAAAACTCCAATCAACGGAATGACCTCATGTTTCGAGATGATTTCATGACGGATGCCTCATTGCCTATTGGCCAGTCTGGATTTACAGTGATAGCTCAGCTTGTGATTGCTGGAACTTGCGGGCAATACTATTTGTTGATTGAACAAGGCCTGGATTGACTTTCAGAAGTGAACGAATGGTATGAGTTCGTTTAAAATTTGTACACAAAGAACAACAAGCCGTTGTTAGATTCGGTTTCGTAAAATAAATGAACATGGCTCAAATATTTTGATTAGATGGTCTTCAGTTGCCTAAATCAAATTGCTTTCATTGAAGTTAAGCGAATTGGTTCACTGGTTATTTCAATATCCAATTGGTTACTCAGAAACATTGTTGATTTTTTCCACATACTAAGCCAGCAATATAATACTACTAATTTCAATAGTTTTGAGGGCTATCGCTGTACTTAGGACGCAATCATACGGTCATTTAGGCGTTTGTAGTCTTAGAAATCAGAATTTGTTACGTTTAGCAACAACGGTGCTCTTTCACAGTGTGCAGTGACAATAATTTATAATAGGTTTATACCATCTTTAATGCAGAATGTGCACTGACTTGACGTGACAGATATCATAGAATCAGACCGTGATTATTAAATAACACCTTATATTAATACTAAAAATAAAAATAAACAATACTAAAATAAAACCTTCTAATACAATCTGCTTAGTTATGGCGAATTCCGTTTTGGTAAAAAACACTGAATCCATCAGTAAAATTTATTATCTCAATACAAAACTAGGTTTTTTTCAAAACATTTGGCCTGGAGTTTATTGAAAAAGTAAAACGCTTTCAATTTAGGGCTATTTGGCTGAGCAGTGCTGAGGCGTGTGAATCTCAATTCCATGTCGTACTCAAGAAGCCTAAAACATGCAAGACTAGGACCCAATGTTTCAGTTCACATATGTGCTCTCTATTGACTGTCTAGAGCTAAAGTGACGACGTGTGTTTCTCATGTTGTAGTAGACGAACAGGCACGTAAGGTTTGAGCAAGTTGTGCCTGGAAAAGATAAGGATTCCAGGTCTGAGCTAAAATCTTTTATCTGTCCATCGAACGGAATGAAATAATTAACAGTCATGTTAATTTCGGAATTTTCGTGGTCCAAGTTCAAGAACTGTTTCTGGAGGAGAACGCTGCCATCTCTCAAGACGATAATGCTCCTGGTTTGAAGCCCAGCAAAATTTCAACGTCAGGCATCAGAAAATCTGGTCAACGCAAAGTTTCAAATTAAATGAAATTTAAAAATACATAGTTTTAAATTTCTTTGAAACTGCACTATTTTTAAATAATCACGTAATGAAGCTAATCTATCCATGTAAAAAACTCTAAATTTGAGTGAATATTTTTTATACAATTGCTGAATAATAATTTGATGGTTTATAAAAATATGTAGTGTATGAAGAAATTAATCGTCTGGTTTGCAAAATCCAGAGTTGAACCATAACATACCTCTTTTCCTACTTACATAAATTAAGTATGATTAACGCTACTATTCTTTCACTTGATATAACAAATATGAGAAGAACTGTTTGAATTCGAACCGGAAAAAATTATTTAAATTATATACATAATGTTTAGTAAAAAATGCTCTGGAAGACTGTTGACAATTAACTAGACACAAATCAGCTCAATTTAGGTAAATACAATTTCGAATCATTAGGTGGGCAATAATTATACCTTGAAACTTACATGTATTATACTTACGTAAGACATCATATTGGCCTAGAAAATTATTCCAAGCTACTGAAATTTTCGTTAAAATTTTGCTGAATTTGAAATATTTTTTTAAAAACTAAATGTTTCTATAGACACTGAATCACTTGCTCGTAATTATTATAAAATGATGCCCATCTACTAATATTGTTGTCATTAATATTATTAAAATGATGCACATTTATTTTTGATTTTCAATTTGCAGCCTTCTATTCAACGCATTAACATTACCATCAGTCTACGTGAAATTCAAACAGGCACTTCTACCGGTGTGGTTTCGGTAAACATGCGCACTTACGAATAGGACAGAGTTCTAATTGACAAATTCGATAATATTTCATTTGCTGGCTCTGTAAGGACTTTAGTGGTTTGTTTTTAATCGAAATTACTAAACTGTAATGTGAATATGATGCACTTAAATTCAACCATTTCAAAGTATTCAATGTATTCATCCAAATAAATGAATAATTTGTAGTATTTATGTCCGTTGAAGTGATGTCCACCTTTGGCGTCAGTTATCCTAATAAATTAAAAAAATGAAATAGTGCAAATCCATAT
The DNA here is from genome assembly GCA_030710315.1 of Anomotaenia brevis. NCBI lineage: Eukaryota > Metazoa > Platyhelminthes > Cestoda > Cyclophyllidea > Dilepididae > Anomotaenia > Anomotaenia brevis. Next base: position 7,729 of record JAUOZQ010001339.1, on the reverse strand, counting down.
TGTCGTGTGTGCTCAGGGGTCCGTAATGTTGTCAATAAAGTTCTTGCACAATTTAACAACAGAGCAATTTAAAATAAAAGCCTAATTTGTAATTAAATATACTGACCTTCACAAGCTGTATTTCAGGTCTATATTTGAAGACGACAGCATTTCATGATCACGTACCTTTAATCATCCATTTGTGAAATATACTATTTTATGTTAAAAGTCTATGTCTACTAATCACTACTTAATCACTAGGCATGTAAATAATAAGCAGCAGATGTACTTCAAACATTATTTAGCAAAAATTGACTTTTGCACTTCAACAAACTTATTCTGCGAATGTTTATTTCAAGATGATGGCCTTGGAATAAACTGTATTCATCCAAATGTGTTATGCACTTAGTAATTTTACGTGTTTCATGTTTGTATTTGACATAAAGACGCAAAACAAAGGATGTGTCTTTTGCTGCACCTTCCATAATTCCGAAAGATAGCACTTTTCGGTTCTTTTGCATTTAAAATTGTGTCATTCTTTTGACATTTTTAAGTAGAACTTTCAAAGGCGAATACACTCTCGCTAATCCAGTTGCTCAAATTAGCAATTTGTGCATCAAGGTGATTGAAATATTTTTCCTTAATTGAAAAGATGCGCACCTAATTGATGATTAGGAGGTACATTAGAGTCCCATGCTCATTACAAACATTTACTAAATTTAATGATTGCTTGATCAGATTTAGCAAATGACTTCACCAGTTGGTTAATACGCTAGCCTAATTGATCAACTCACAAACACCCGTTTTTCCCCGCTCTCATTCGCCCCAGCCCCCTCGAGCTACTCCTGTATTCTCCCGTCTTCTCCAGAACACACATTGCGGTCGCTCTGCAATTTCCAGTTTTCAACTGGCTGTTTATCGAGCGTTTATTTTGTACCAACAAACGCTCTAGGGAGATTATTATGGCTGCGTGACACCATTTACACTTAGTTACCGGAATGCCTTTGTTCCAAACCAGGTCCGAGCCATTTCGAACAGACTCTGCCGATAGACGTTTCATTTCCCTCACCTCCAAAGAACTCCTCAAAGAACCCTACACACATATTCTGCGTTCAGAAGGTTTAAAATGCTAGCAAATTTGACAGTTCAATATATACGTCTGCAATTACGTTATCAATGCATTATGTTTGGCACTGAGACACCGTCCATGCCTGATTGGATTGCTTAAGAAAGTGTAAATAAAGCTGTAGGATACGAAGAATGGTCTAACAATTATACACTGAACTTCATGCTGGTCTTTTACAAAAAAAACATCTCATAGGTTTAGCAAAAAGCAGTTGCACAACACAAGAGGAGAATTTAAAGAATGCAATTGAGAACAGTAATTTTCATAGGCGCCAAGCTCAAAGATATGTTAGTTGACCTTTGGGACATGAAGAATTACATTTTGGAAAAGAGATTGCAATATGACGTCTGCATTATTTAGTTGTGTTTATCAGGGCGTGGCTAGGGCATTTGAAGTTATTCTTCTAACAATTGAAAAATCTTCAACTTGGGCATAAAAACATAATACCTGCAAGAGCATGCTGGCAGAATACTTATCAGTTTTTACAATAAAACTATTGTTATTCATGTTCTTTCAAGCTATTTAAATTTATATGAATTATGTTTTCAAATATTTCACCGCATGCATTGCAACCGTGATGATCCAAAAGCTAAAGAAGGGATTCACTTCTTTGACGGCCGTGGGCACATCTTTGCAATGTTTACTTCTGTGTTTTAATGTAGAGATGTCGTTGATTTTTAAAATACGAAATCCGAATAAAATTTGGATTCCATTTTACATAAATTTGTATTATTTTCTATACCAACAACCATACCAGCGGTGAAGAACTCAGCATCAAAGAAAAATGCATCGATTAAATTTCCTAACATAAATGGCTAAATTTAAGTAAATTTCAGCATTGCATGTATAGGATTGTGCATGATACTCACACAACGGTGTCTCTAGAGAGTGCTTATTTGATTAAAACTATAAATTTGTCTATTCATTACCTGAGGGTAAAACACAAATTGTGTTGCAAATTGGTACTCTCTTCGAACAGAAATAATCTTTAAAAATTATGGTGTTCGGATACTTGAATCCATTGGGAAACATCTGAAACAGTAAAGTTTGCAAAGAACTCTGGTTGTTTATAATGGTCCGAAACCTTCGATTCCACTAAGGAAACACTTAAATCTAAGCATCGCATCGAAGGAAGTATAGCATTAAGGAGGACTCTGTAGTGACTCCTGATTACATACCTTGCATTTAATATTTTTGAGAGAATAATCTTAAAGAACCTAAATAAAGTCTCAAATTGACAAAGCATGAGATTCTCATCTGAAAAAATCAACCTTAACTGATCCTTTACCAGTAACGTGAAAATTAGGCGACTGGAGTTTGAAATTTCGAAGGATAAAAACACGTGCTGGGATAAGGTAATAAACGCAGTGAAATTTAGTGTTAAAGATTACTTAATTTAGTACATAAAAAGGTTTGTATTTATTTAAACCTAATATCAAACATTGTCGTGGACTGCGTGATCTCATACATGTTATTGAGTCCCATATTTGAAATTCGATGCATGTAAACTACCAGTTTCAGTAAAATAAATGGTCGACTAATCAATTCACGTTTCCATTTTTCATCCGTTGTAAAATACCTGGACCAGTGAAGTGGAACATACATTCCTTGAGGCAAGATTGAACTTCTTGTGCAACTTCATGACCCCATGGAAGGCTTACGTCACTGCATTTATTGCTATCTCCGACGGGGTTATTGGAAAGCTTTTCTGAATCGAAAGCAAGATCAACAACACCATGCAATACAAAAATTCTTGTGCATTTTCTATATAAGCAGTCGTGTGCTCAGCAGGTTCGTTCTCATTATATGGAACATGATTTCTACTACAACTCTGCTTCCTATCACAATTCTGGGCTTAGCAGTTGGGACATCGGGTACGAGCATTTTTCTTAGCACATATTTACTATTTCTTTTTGATAAAAATGTATTTCCTTTTAGTCGATTTTACGCCAACAACCCACGAAGCCAATGCTCTTGCCAACGTTAAAATCGCAAAGGCTTTCCGAAGCTTTTCTTACAACACTAAATATTTACTTGCACACTACCCAGAAAATGATGAATTTCGCTCAACCTGTCAGAAGTCATTGAATTCCGATACATTTTACATTTGTAAAACATCTATTAGTAAAATTGAATTGCACGAGTATGGAATAAATGTTAGTTGCTTGATATTCAAATGATTTCCTCCCACGTTTCAGGTCACTAAATGAGCATTGTTTTCTACCTCTAGTGCTTGAGTCAATCACTGAAGAAAAGGAACATAACAGTTCGTTTGGAGAACCTGCGCTTTAATGCCGTATATACTCTTAAAGAAGACGGTAACCTGCGCTTGAAAGGAACGAGCTGCTACTCTGCTGGAGTGTGTGATGTACCCTCTGTGTGCTTTTTGAATAACTGCTTCAGTTTAATTGATTTTTTGCTACAAGAAGTTGTAGACGTCTAATTTTATTTCCTTAATAAAATTCCAATGGTATGGTTTTCTCCAATGGCTTTTGATTACTGTTGCACACATCTGTTTCCTACTAATTCTATTTGCTTCTTAGACGACAGTTTGAGGTGCTCAATTTCGTCAAATTCATTAGATGAGCAATAGCTTTTTTTGTTTATTTCATTTATTTATTTTCACAAATTGAATATAAGTCCTAACATCTGATAATTTATTTTTGCTTTAGTTAATGGTTTCACAGACTCTTTACTAGATATTTCACTATCCTACAATTTAAATAACTATCATTATTCACGGAGAGCTTATGAATGCTCTGCAAATTTTGCTAATCTGCACAAGTGTTATGGAACTGCATTTTATTGGCCACTTTGATTTCAAATGTAAAACATTTTGCTCACATTTCCTATTCCATTTTTCCAACTTTTGAGTAGTCTTGTCCTCATTAGGAGCCGCAGCATTTATCGGTCCGTTCAAAAAGTTAGACGGCTGCAATCAACAAAGGCTATGTTTGACCCTCGAAACTGTGTAGCGTGCCTATTAATCTGATTTAGCAACTGCCCACCATCCTACTCGCACTACGGACGACGGTCAAGGAAGATCTAGGCTGCTTCCCAGCAGAATTGGTTTTCGGTACCACCCTTAGACTTCCAGGAGAAATGATCGTCGAGCCATCGGAAAAAGTCATCCCAGACCCAACTCCCTTCGTTACCCGTTTGAAGGAACAATTCAAGTTAGTTCGCCTCACCCCCACCAGAACCGGCGAACGATCTTCCTATCTACCCAAGGATCTTTGGAGTTGCCCATTCATTTTCGTCCGCGTAGACGCTGTCAAAAAGCCACTTCAACCACCCTACGACGGCCCATTCAAAGTCTTAGCCCGTCAAGCCAAACACTTCGTCACTGATCGCAACGGCACTAAGGACTCCATCTGCATCGACCGGTTGAAGCCCGCCTACGTCGACTCCACCCCCACTCCAGCAATGGCAATTCCCAGCCCGCCAATCCCTCCGTTCCACCTACTCCCTCCCCGTCCATCGTTACTGTACCAACTCCCACCCCAGTAACTCGCACACGCTGCGGACGTACTGTAACATTCCCGTCCCGCTTTAGTGAGTTTGTACACTAGCTTTTATCGAGCGTTTTCATTGTAGATACAACCAACGCTCTAGGGGAGGAGCACTGTAGCGTGCCTATTAATCTGATTTACGCCGTCCAATAGCAACGGCCCACGCACGTCTCTCAACGCAATTAAGGCTACCCAATAGGAACAACTCAAGGAATCACTCTACCAATCAACGACGAGTTCCCCTTAGCCGAAATAAGTTGTAGCCATAATAAGACAACTTCCGGTGTGCTAAAATACACACCCTCGTATGCTACGAGATAACGTGGTTCTGTCTCTCTTGGGTTGGAGATTATTGTAGTAGGCACAAACCACTACAACTGCCCGGCCTAGTGGTTCATCAATGATTTCCATGAACCCAAGTCTTGACGCACATTTTGCATTTCTAGGGACATTCTATAACATCTTTGTTTTAGCATTATCGGGATCTTTGTTTAAATCTGTTTTGTCTACTTAGTTCAATGGGATTTAGTGATCCTTAATCGGGATCCCAAGTTTAATGTCACTATGAATACAATTGCTGAACCAGAAAAACATTTGCACATTTGCTGTGATATCGATAACAACACCGAAATCGCAAATCTTATTCCATTGGAAACTTCTGCAACGATTTATGAAATTACTAAAAAATACTTTTGCTAACTAATTGCAGCACATCAACATATATTGTTTAACTTTTACTTGAATTTATCTAAAAGTAAAGTAATAACACGAAAGATAGTACTACTTAAAATTCATGAAATTGTAGATTCAGTTTGGAAGTGCATTGTGAGTTTTGCATATTAGATATAAATTCAGAGATCGCCGAGTCAAATATTGTTATTTATAATCGCCTAATTGGTGAAAATTAAATCGCGATTCTTAGTTCGGCGGTTATTTACACCATTAAACTAATAGAATGAATGACAAATAGCGAAAAATGATGACCCAAATAGAAAGCATTAAGTTATCATACTGGAGGAGATCATGAAAAATCATGAAAATGCAAAATGTATGTATTTAAGTTTAATAATTGTTAACCCAATACATATTGCAAGCGGTAATTTCGAGTCAAGCAATTGTTAAAAGAATGCCTTTGCATTCAACAAATTCAATTTTGCTTAAATATTAATAATCCAGGAGACTATGACTATGGATTTTCCATTCAACTCTAATTTGATGTATTTTGTCTTGCCAAAAATTAATTCACTTCTAGCAAAGCAAACAAAGCTCCTAAATTGTTCTTCTGGGCGTGTTTAACTTTTGACAGGCTACTTCGGTTCGCCCTGTTATCTCGCATCTTAAAGCTTAGGCTAGTCTCGCTGTCGATTCCAAAATATTGCATATTCTGCAACTCATCATATCTATACCATATACATGCAATATGCTTCCAACTTGATATAGGGAGCATGATTGAGCACAATCATTAATATTGTGGAGAGACGAAATAAATTGCAGGTTCCTTCATAGCTTGATTTATTCTCTGATTAATCAACTATTCAACATATCTGATTAAGCCACAATTTCAATAGGAATATTGTTTCGAATCATTAAACCAGGTCATAGTCCTTGGCGCATATTTCCTCTTATTAGCCAAAGCAGACATATTGAGTGGAGCCAACTAGAAAACACAAGTGAACGATCAATGGAGTATCGAAAGATACAACTTCTCTGGTATGTTTTATGCACATTGCAGGTGTTCGAATGAAGGTGATTTCACGTAGCTAAAGGCTTGGATAACTCCTGGAAGAGTTTTCCATCAGGCCGTACTCTTAGCTCTATTGAAAAATGACGAGAATTTTGAGATCCACCTCTGCTTAGATAACTTGCAAAATGACAAATACGGGCTGTTATCTCTTATATTCGAACTTGGGACACACTCATCCCCACATTTATTAGAACACTCTTGTGGTACATTCCTATTTCGGTAATGACCACTTTTTCATCTGGAAGGCTTTTTCTATTAATTAGTCTTCATAAATCATCCACATGACCAAAATCCGTGGTTTTGTAGAATTTTACCTTCAAGTTTGACCATCTTTTGAGTATATTTAGTGCTATATTAAGAACGTAATGCTTCTCTCATAATTTACTCCAATTCACGAAATTTATTAAGAAAGAGAAAATGCTACCGATGTCAATATTCACGAGGATTTTGAATTGTGTCTAGTTAATTATCAACAGTTCTCTAGAGCAAATGAATGAGTGACATCATAATGTTGGTTCCAATTATTGGTAAATCGTCTGCGTTTGTCACAAATTCATAAATTTAGCGGCATAGCGAATCAACCCACCGAGTGTTAATTCAATCGAAGGAGACCAATTTCGTAACTAAATATGGTGCATGAAATTCGAATAATGTTTCATGTTTGATTTCAACCAGTGCTCCTAATACTTGTTATCTCAAGTGCAATTAAGTCAACAGAGTTTCATAGTAGCGCAAATTTTACTTAATGAATATAAGTAGAGAATAGGCGACGACACGGTTCATTAATCGAACTTTACCTGATGTAGAAACAAAAAAATGTAATTTAATAATGTGACTGTTTATTAAGTTCCAACTTGTTAAATGCATAGTGAGCATTTATTCGTTTTATTATTTCAAGTTGTCTTTTATACCCAAAATATAAAAAGAAGTTATTTTAGCCATTAATAGTATGTGGTGCTTTTATTCGTACTGAAAAAATTGGCAAATGTCAACTGCTTTTCAATTTAAGCAGAGTTGCAGTCAATCGAATTGAATGCCTTGTGAAATCCGGAGTAAAGACTGTCCCTTAGGGATTTCAAGTAGGGATTTTGGGGAGGATACCCCTCGAATTGAGTAAAAGCGATGGAACGGATTCCGGTTATTCTAAGCGTTTTAAATTGCTGAAACCGCACATTGAGGTGGACTATGAGATGTGTCACGTTCGCCTTTGGCGTAGCCTTGCGATATGCAAGACTGGAAGGCAGTGGTCTAAAAGAAAAAGGGCAAATGAGCTTCCAGATCTCTTAGTTTACCGATGACCCAAAATCAACACTGGTTGCTGAATTACTACTCATGTTGGCTTAGCAGAGTAGCAGGAGTAGCATCTCC